>VYXB01002049.1:452315-503199 GCA_013397135.1 Pachyramphus minor | reverse complement strand
GCTACGACACACTGAGCTCGTCCTGAAGATAACAGAAAAGACACTTTACAAGTGCTACAGTAACTGTTTTAATGGAAGAACCTTTCTTTCCCTTTAGACTGATACAAAAGGGAAAGAAATGCTTTTGTAAATACTTTACCAAAAGAAGACACCTTTCTCTTAGACTGGAAAAAGCTAAGAGAAATGCTTTTGTTACATCTGGCACCCGGCCAACTGTCCAACTCCATGGAAGAGAGAGACTTTCTCCCCCTTACCTTGCTTTCCCAAGGCAATAAAGACTGAAAGTCCGAGTCGAGCCACCAAACTTGTATATAATAACCTTTTTTCTATAAGATAAGCTAAGTAGTACTGTTGTAGTATATGTTATTCATAAGATAAGCTAGTTTAATTAGTATTGGTGTAGTATATGTTATTTCTTAGTTTTTATCTTGCAAATAATAAATCTTACTATTATATCCCTTAAGACAAGCCTCTGTTTTGCCTGTATAAAACCTCTCTCAACTTACAGCAATTGTGTGAAAGGGGGGAATTTGAGAAAAAGGGTTGAATCCCTGGGTAACCCACAACAAATATTCGGGTAAAGAAAAAGGTGTATTCCTTCAACTGCCTCCTCTCTTTTGCTTCTTGAAACTTGATCTCTGTGGTTTTCCTGTGTGAGGAGCACTATCTACCTAGTAACAACTTTAAAATATTTAAGGTCTCACCCTTGTGACATAAACATAAGAAGAACACTGATAATTGCAAGGTGCTAGGGAGAATGATGTGGTGAGATTGCTGTGTATAAATGGTAATGATCTCATTCACAAGAACTGGTGAGGGCCAGAGAGATGTGCAATTTAACGAAATATATAATAATGCCAACAAACATCTGTAACATGACTCGAAAGACTCTATCAGAGTGGCTTTTGAATAATTGAAGGAAGTTTAGGTGCTGCTGAATGATGGTGCTCTGGCTTTCAGGCTAAGTCTTCTGAAGTTTACTACAGACTCCAAAGAAGGAATGCATTCTAGCTTGAAAACAGAGTTGAGTGAGCATTGAGCTGCCCTGGGACCAAAGTTCGTTAATATTTTAATGCTTCTAACATGATGCAGAGTGCATGAGAAGTATAAGCCTTGGGGACCATCCTGCTTAATTTATGTAGTGAGTCACTACCAAAAAGCAAGGCTGTAGCTCTGCCTTCCTGATGGCAGATTAAATTCTGGCTATTCTCAATAGTCCAATATTGAGGACTAAAACAACCTCTTGTTCCCCTTCTACATTTTTAACAAAGAAAATAGAAAATTAAACTGGTTCAGGACAATAATAGGCAATCAGGAAAAGATGTTGGAGCTGACTGTCATTAGCTATACCACTTTTCAAGCTAGTATAGCGATAAATCAGATCAGCATTTGGCAAACAAAACAGTCATGCTGGTGCTGGAATAATTGCATGCATTTATTTATCAGAAATGCAAGAAAAGGCCCTTCAAATGTTCTGTCTACTTACCATCAACTCTGGCTTATTTAAAATAGACGTCTATAGAACAAACATGATCTAGTAAAAAGCAACTCTGTGAGGCACAAATGAGTAACAGTAATCACAAAATGCTGGTATTAGCTGAGCACTTGTGAAGAACCCCACAATGGGACAAGCAGTAGCAGGCTGGCTGCTCAACAGCATAACATGCAGGGCCATCTGGGAGAGGAGACACCACTCAGGGCTCTTCTTTGCCCCTAACAATCCCACATACAAACAGGCAAAGCACCCAGCTCCATAGGGAGAGGGGTTAGGATATGAATCTTCCTGGTGAGAGAGTGATGTAGCACAGATCTCTATGTAGGAAAAAATTTTGATGCTTTAGACTGCAAGTGTTATCTCTGTGGTGAGCAGAATGAAGAAGAGTCCCAAGCTCCAGATAGCTTTGGACACTGAAAATCACTGTATCATCAACAATGCATTTTGGCTCTCCTGCTGTCCCAGCTGCTTCTTTTAATTCCATTTTGCTCAGAGTAGAATGCCAAGGTGAAACGCAGGTCAAGTCATTTGTGGCCACTCAAATAGTATGACAGGGGATAAGAAGGAACCTGTCTTCCTGACAACAAACTTCCTGGAAGTCACACATATCTTGGGAGGTGTCTCTGCTCCAAGGAAGTCCATAGGAACCACAGTGCATTACAATTGCTACTGCTTTCTTCCTCCCAGTATACAATATTGGGCATTAGAAGACGGCCATCCGTGCAGGGGACATTTGGGTTTAGTTCCATTTTCTGGTCTCCCATGGCAATGAGCTATCTCATCCTGTCATGGTTGCTGCACCGCAGCAGTGTTGGAAGTGTTGGGTTTCCATGGTTAGGGTGCAAACTTGTCATTTTCTGAACTGACATGAATGCAAGCAAAGGCTATGAGTTTGGCTTGATCACCAGTCTCTGACCCATCTCAGTTTTACTGCTGCTGCTTGTCAAGCTGTAAACTGTATTCAGCTATTTTAGGTGAGCTTTAATCTTCAGAGAAGAAAAAGGGCAAGCAGATTGATGTTCTCCTCTATCTGATAAAGCAACAGACCTCAATATATCAGGCAGTCTTTTAACTTGACAAACAAAGAAGTAAAAATTATACAGTTCCATGTATACTGGTATGAATGGCTTTTACATTACTATAGATGGCTGTATACAGTGGTACAAGTTTTTACCCCAGTTGGAAAAGACATAAGAATCTGATGATTTTGTTACTTTTCATCCCATCACACCATGATTCCCCAGGAGGTTTCACTAAGAATGATGAACCATTCTGTTTGTGTCATGAAAAACTGTCACGTCTCAGAGATGTTGCAACATGACATTGGTTTGGTATTTGTAAAGGACTCCACAGCAGCTAGACAAGCCAAGGGCTTCAGGAAGCAGAACGACACTGTGTAGGGGCCAGCTAATCCTGTGGCAACCTGGAGAGCGCTTTTGCCTAAAGCTGTTAAAGAAGCACCAATCATTGATCTGGGTCTGCAGTGGATCTCCCAAAATAGCCTGGTACTGACTATCCTACTGGAAAAGAGAATAGCACAGCCAAAACCCTGTAAGCATCTGGCATCAATGTGCCTCCACATGTCATGAATGCCTGCTAGCAAAGCTTCATATGGCCATTATCCTATGAAAGGTTCATTTGCATATCTGTGCCACTTGGGAAGTGAATATTGTTTATATTAGCCAAGAGCTGATGACAAAAAAGAGAACGTCTACCTGGGACATGGTGTGCTTTCAGAAGCTGAGGTGAATTGGTTGTCTGCTGACACACTGCCATGAGACATGGCAAAGAGCTTCAAGATTTGAACATGGGAATGGCATCACAGCCAAAGTCATAACTGGCCAGTTTCAGATGCCACCCTGTTGAGAAGATATTGTACATGCCTAAAAAAGGGCTTCCAACAGGCTGCAGCACAAAGTGGGAATATGTCTGTAAGAAAAAGACCCCAGAGGAATGACCCCAAGCCCCTGCAGCCCAGCTGTAGGAAGACTAGGCTTGTAACCACTGCTAGCTAAAGGGATGGTGCAGAATATGAATCTCAGATCCAAAAGTACATCGACCTCTACATTGACCTCAGAGCCTATTGCACCAACAGCGCTGTCAAGAGCTACTCCTATCACAGGGTAAACTACGTCCTGGTGACTCAGAGAGCCACATATGGCACCTTTAGAAGGAAACAGGGATATGACAGCTTCTTCAAAAGCATATGTTCACCTTTCTCCCACACCTACGCAGAAGCACAAGGTGCAGAACAGGCTCCACGCAGACATCATCGTCATCACTGTTGCAGAGTAGTCTGCTCCCAGGAGGAGCAGGGGTTTTGCAAACACTGAGCTCTTAGTCAAAACTCTGCAACGTCTTCGTTTGTTGCAATTCTGCCATTCTGAAGTTATGCTTGGGCTGAAATCAGGCATTTTTGCCTCCTTTGGGCTGGCTTATTGCCTGTGTCTGGGGCACCACTTCTAACCCTCAACCAAACAGCCATCAGAGGAGGAGATAGGGGTAAGTCTGGGCAACATTTTTCTGACATTTGTTTCCTCTCAGAGGCATATCAAACCCAAATTTTGATTTATTTCCTCAACACATATGAAGAAAAGTGGGTACTACTGTTTTACATGACTTCTCTTATTGGTTAATAGACCACATGTTGGTGTCTCACAGATGATCAGTTAACCCCACCAACACCGTAACAGAACAAGACTCTAAGACCAACAGCACAACCTTGCAAGCTCTTTCTTGCTTTTGGAGAACCCTCTTTTAGCCTCATATTATACTGAATGAGTTTTAGCCTCACATTATAGTGAGTGAGTTGTGGAGGAGTAAGGAGATGCTTCCAAATTCTTTTGCTTTTTTAAAGATCTTCTTGGATAACCTGGTTAACCACAAGTCACTGCATGCTCAGTAACTCAACAGGATACATTAATTCCCTCTTATGTTTTGCAAAAGGACAAGCTGAGCAGCAACTGCACTTTCCTCTAGACTTAAAAAATCAATAATTTGTTTGGTTTTAAATCTGTAAAATCCTATGGAGACTTTTCCCTCTCTGCTAATTTTGTTGGCAAGGTCAACTGGAAAAGGTTTCCGGCATCTGCCACGTCTGTTGGGAGGCCTTCCACAGAGTGTGAAAACCCCTCTCCTGATGTGGCTGGAAAGTCACTCACCAGCCTCCTCTATTTTTACTGAGTTAATAAATTAAATTCTCACCACTGAGATTGACTGATTCTTTGACGGAGCTGCAAAGACGCAGGAGGCATAATATCAGCTGCTGCACAGACGTCCCAAACATATGCTGCCAGTACCTTCAGTCTTGGGTTGCAGCTACCCTGTTATTTTAGTATTAGGTTTATCCTTTAGCAGCAAGTGCTAATCGTTCCACACCGTGCTGTGATTCTGAGGTCTCTGCAACTTGTCACTGCAGAGCAGAATGATACTAGAAAAATCAATTTATGACTTAAACAGCATAAGAACAAAACAGTCCAAAGACAAGATGCTACACTCTGTCACAAACATCCAAAAGACAGCATCATGCGCCATAAATGCTTCAAATAAGAAAGTTTGGACTTGTTTAAGAAAAAAACAAAACAAAACAAAAAAAAGAAAGTTATTTGTCAGTACAAAGTTTTGTTGACTAGGCTCCCAGACAAACATAAATAAATAAAAAGGTGCAAAACAAGTAATAAATACTTCTTTATTGGTAGAAATTTTGTAGCACTGAGGAAGAGGAAATAAGTTCAATAAAAGGAAGAGTACACCTGCCATAAAAGGGACACTTAATTACAGCAGGACTCTTCAGACTGGAAAAGAAATCCATGGGTGGTAAATATACTAAAGGTCTATAAAATCAGGAATAACAAGAAGACAGTGAAAAACAACTAATCCTTTTCTTTTCTAATATAGTAACAAGGAGGCATTAAATGTTCAAAACAAACAAAAGATGCATCTTCTTATTGGCAGAGACTGAGGATTTCCCTCTAATTTCCCTGAGGATTTCTCACTAATCACTGGGGGAATTATGGGTTTGCATGGATTCAAAAAGCAGCTGGACAAAACACATGCAAGGAAAAGGAAATTCCTCAATAGCTAATAGGCACTAGGGCTCTTCCTCTGGTTGAAAATGGTCCTGAAACATAAGTCACTGGAGTCTGGGAGAGTTTCATCATATGATCCAATAGGTGACTCTTTACTTTCAAATTATAGAATCATGGAACGGTTTGGCTTGGAAGGGACCTTAAAGACCATCAAGTTCCAACCCCCCTGCCACACACAGTGACACCTCTCACTAGGCCACACTCCTCAAAGCCCCATCCAACCTGCCCTTGAACACTTCTAGGGATGGGTCACACACAACTTCTATGGGTAACCTGTTCTAGCGCCTCACCACTCTCACAGTAAAGAATTTCTTCCTAATATCTCACCTAAATCTACCCTCTAATCTAATCACAGCTGTCTTCAGGAGGTGCATGAGACTTCATTAGCTTAAACCCTTCCCAGGGGCATCCACATGGTTAGACAGCCTTTCAGAATACAAAACACAGACAACAAAACACATATAGGAAAAAAGTCCCATTTTACTCTTCAACAAGGTAAAGCAAGAAAACTACCAATTTTTAAAATCTTCTTCAGACTGATATGTTGCAGTGAGGGCAAATATCTACAGCAGACAATAAGACTCTGTATGATTAGGAGGTGCTCATCTTTATCTGAAGTTTACAGAGTTTCCTGACTACAGGATAAAAACAGAAGAAAGAATGCTTTCAAAATCAGTGTTTAATGAGAAATGTTTATCACTGAAACGCTACATTTAAACATCTCAGAGGAGACCAAATACCTGTGTTTGATTGATAAATTTCTAATTTATTTTGATTTTTTGGGTATACATGACCAGTGCTGGAAATTTGCACTTATCCTCTTTCTTATATTGCCACCTGGTGGTCCTTGGCATGTGGAAGCAATCAACTCTGATTTTTTCACTGAAATGACCACAGTATAGGCATTTAAAATAGCTTCAATTTCTTCTCTGAGACAGACAATAAGTAACTTTTTTAATATAGAATTTGTAGGGGTGAGGGGCTGTTTGGGTTTACAACCAATACAATAGCTCCTGTGTGTAGTGTAGTCAGCTCTCAATTATCTAAACAAATGGCTGCTCTTGCCACCCCAGGTCAATATGGATTACAGCTCTGCTGAGGGCTCTGAACAAAAACTGGGGCTGGGTGCCTTGCCCCCTGCTGGCAGAATCCCCATGCTCAGACAGAGGCAGGAGACAAGCAAAGCTTCCAGCCAGAGCCAAAACATCTCATCTTTCTTCCGCCATTTCCACCTCGCCAGTGGTGGAAACGTGGCATAAAGACACTTCATAGTGTGTTGGGGCTCTTTTGTTCCCAGAAACTGTGTTGCCACGTGGTCAGAGCAATGTCTGAGTTCACATCTAGTGGAGATGTTGGAGCACACTGCACACATGAGTACAGGAAAGGCCCCAGCTCTGCAGACACATTAAAATCTGCAGCTCTTTGTCTTGGGATTGCATCACCACCACAGTTATGCAAAGGAATAGCATGATAAGGGACATGGTAAGTTTAAAGAAGAGAGAGTTATAGATTTGAACTTTGTAGGGGAGGAAACTGTACAGCAGACTTTAGACACACCATTCTAATAGGCACTATTGTAATGAGACCTTGGGTATTTGTCCAGTTTGGAGTTTCCCAATAGAGGAAAGATGATATTAAACTGGAGCAAGTGTGGCAGAGGGCAACCAATGTGGAGGGAGCTGGAGCAGTTGCCCTGTAGCGGGGGGAGAAGAATGGGGCAGGTTCAACTGGGGAAGAGGGGTCTTTGCAGGCACCTGGTAGCAGCCTTCTAACACTTAGGAGGAGACTGTGAAGATGATGGAGCCCAACTCATCCTAGTGGTGAGCTGAAGGAAGGTAAGAAAGGGCATAAACTGAAACAAGAGAGGTTCAGAAATGAGCGAAGAAGTTTTTGCCATGAAGACAGTCAGCAGTCAAACAGGTTGCTCAGAGCAACTGTTGTTATTGCTCTGTGAAACAATCTGTTTTTATTTCAGGTCTGAGCTAAAAATTTTCAGTACTATTAACCTACGGAAATGCACTTTGGCGCAATTAATAGGAATTGCAGAATTTCATATCACAGAGCTATGTTTTGAGCTATGACACTTTTTACATGAAAAAACACACCAGATTTCTTTGGTGTGGAAAAAGTTGAAGCCGGCCTTTGCCTAGCAGTAGCTAAGCAAACCCAACATTTATACCTTTTTATTAGCTTTAACAGACTACATTTCCCAGCTCTGCAGTGGTCCACTAGGGGTGGTCCACTAGCCTGAATCAACATTCACCAGCTGTAAAGGGGCTCCCACCTCAACTAGTCCCATTGGGTTTAGTGAACTAGAACTGTTACTGAAGGCACAGCAATGTTTGCAATGTAAAGAGACTGTATGCACACACCAAAGCAGCAGAAATTTGACCAAAGGATCCCTGACAGGCTTCTACATTGCACCTTTAGCAACTGTGTAGGTCCGTCACCACCTGTGAATCTTAGAACGCTTCCACAGAATCTTAGAACACTTCCATAGAATTTTAGAACGCTGCCTCCGTACAATCCTAAACATCCACTGGATGGATTATGTGACCAATATGTCTGTTCTTGAGCAGGCAGCAGTCACAAGTATCGAGGCCATGCTGCTGAGAACACAGCTGCGTTGGGCAGGGCACGTCTCCAGGATGAAGGACCACTGCCTCCCTAAGGTTGTGCTCTATGGTGAACTTGCCACTGGCTGCCACAAGAGAGGAGCTCCAAAAAGGAGATACAAGGGCTGCCTGAAACAATATCTCAATTTCAGCCATATTGATCATCACCATTGGTCTGCTCTGGCCTCCAATTGGGAAGCTTGGAGGCACATCATCTATAACGCTGCTGCCTCCTTTGAGAACACGCAGGATCACTCTCGAGGAGAAAAGACAACGCAGAAAGAATCCCATCCAGTCGATACCACCTGGGGAGTCTCTCTGCTGTGCCTTTTGCAACTGGACTTGTCTGTCATGCATTGGCCTTTTCAGCCATCAGCGAGCCTGCAGCAAGCGTGGGTAGAGCCCTTCGAAATCTTTGTTCATGAAGCCAAGCCATGATGAGGTCAGACAGACCAATCCTGAAGACCTACACAGAGCAACCTACAGGCATCCCAGGCACTTCCCTGAACTGCAGCTATTTCGACCTCTCTCGCTGAACCTCTTCTGCAGAGAAAGAGAAATGTGTGGCACAGCTCAGTGCTCTCTGTGGACAGTGGTGAAAACTAGTAGCATCCAGAAAATCGAATATAGGGCTGCCTGCCATGTCAAAGCAAAGAACTTAAACAGCAGAAAGCTCCTATGCTCTAAAAAGTGCATCTGTGGAGTACAGATATTCTCTCAGAAGTACATCTTTATATGATAACTCATAGGAAGGAGACTCTCCAAGATTATGAAATGGAAAGACAAACATAACGATTGCTTCATCTTGAAAAGCACTTGGAAAGTTTCCCCTGGGGGGACTGCAGTCAATTCATTTTTGTGGAGGAGAAAAGTTCCCCCCACTGGCAGGTAGACAGCTTAGACTTCAGCAAGGGAGGAAGGGCATGCTGCTCACACGTATGCCAGTAATTTGCTGTCAGGGAGAAAGGAGGTAATGAGACTGGACAGACTGTGTAAACACCAAAAGCCCAAAACATAGCAAAGGAAGAATCAGAGACAAAGAAGGTAGAACAGAAAATACCAAGAGGATGTTATACTTGATACATATGAATTCTCTTAGGATCATGTATTAGAAAGCATAGGATTATCTTACAAGAACAAGAGGAAGAGAGACGAGGCTGTTGAGAAAATAAGGATTGATTAAATGAGGATTTAGGGGCCAGCAAGAATGGAGAAGGGACTAAGAAGGGTGGGTAAGTAAAGAGTGAAAAGGCTTAGAAAAAAACCAAAATGAGGCAAGAAAACAAGATCTGTGTTTGCACAAGCTCTTGATTCAAGGGGAATAGCTCCTGTGCAGTAAAAAGATCTCTTTGTCACATCCCTCATTATTTCAGTTGGGATCTGCTGGAGTCTATCATAACATGATTACCTTGGGCATAGCACCTCCTGTCATCTGTGCAGCAGTAATGTTTGCTGAATCATGCAAACATCATTTACATGGTGGAGCTTTCTTAGAGGACTTCAAGTCCAGGGCATATGTGGTTGGCATAGCTACCCCAGGGTACTGGAGCTAACCCCATTATTATGGAACAGAATCAGGCTTTGTCACATGGTCTACCCAAAATTCCCTCCAGAAAAGAACGAGTGATCATTTCTAGTTTTATTATTGCATTATTTATTATTTTATTATTGCAGTACAGCATAGATCAGTTACTGCAGAAAATAAAATGATGCTGCAAGCAAAGTTTGTATGTGCCATTGAGGACAAACTGCTCACATGCCGTCACTAGAGCTGGTCACACAAGGTGAGAGCAGGAATCGTGCTTGAGTGCGAGTCTCAGGGGCTGGCAAGGGAGCCCACAGCCCTCCAGGCTCTCCACCAGCAGAGACAGAAGCAGGATAAGAAAATCTGATGGCTGGCATGGGCAAAAAGGCAGCCCTTGGCTGGGGAAAAGAAGAGTCTGGAGGGATATCCCACAACTCTCTGAGGATGTGCCAGTACACAGGGCAATACCAGGAATGGTTGGAAGGTCAAGGTCAAGGGAAAGTCATGGGGTAAACATGCCACCCTGCCACCCCAAAACTACCACTGTAGATCCTGATACAGTACTGTTGCTAAAATAGCAGTAGTAGAGCATCATTAAACTGTCTTCAACAACATCCACCTCCACCAGCTTCCTAAGGCACTAAAGGCAAATTCTGTTTTTTGTCCTGTCAGTGATTTTGTCTCATCTCTTGTACAGCTCCAGATGCTCCCTAAAACAGAGCAAGTAATATTTTTGCTTCCCATTACAGTTATTTTAAAGTTTCCTTATTTGCAACAGCCACTTCTTTAAAGTGAGATTCAATTCTAAATGAGGACACAGCTGCTGCCTCCTCTTCCCTCATCTCTGCATTAGCTGCAATTGGCAGTGAGTCTTAGAGCATTCTCATTTCTTCCCATTAAATATTTTGGAAAACAGAGATTACTCAGAGTTACCAAAGTGATGTTTTCAATAGCTGAGAGTTCAATAATTGACTTCCTTGAAATTTTCAACAGCTTCTAGTTACTTCTGAAGTCCCAGCCCACAACACAGACAACAGCAGAAAATTATACTTTTTTTTAAGGCTTAGCATGATGTGTAACCTGTTCTTTCTTTCCCATTTCATAACTGAAAAAATTAACACAATAGCAGCAGTGTGCAGGGAGCCTGCCATGTGGAGGCTATGCAGGAGTTCCTAGGGCTGAATGTCAACATCTCATCTTCCCAGTTTACGCAAACGGCACATTTTGTCCTCCTGATCCAGTGGACACCACAGCACCCTCATCTCTAAAGTCAGTGTTTGCCTGCCTTTTTGGTCCAACACAGACTTGAGAATGCCTACATCCTGGACTGAAAGACTTAAGATTGCTTTGGATCACTTCAATAAGCATTTGATTTTGGTTACAGATCTCAGATTATAAATAACAAGACCCATGCCATTTTTTGCTGGCCTTTTCACAGATACCTCTACTGTAAGACAAGACAATCTTCCTTCTTAAAGTCTGACTACACAACACAGTTTGTTCATATGTCGGCCGCGAAGTCTCCTCAGAACAAGTATATAGGCAGTAAAATGTCCATCCAAAATATTCATAGGATGGTTTTACCTGTATCAAAAGATATTAGTATGTATCAAAAGATATTAGAATATTCTATGCAAAACTTTAGTTTATCCCATCAATTTTCTCAACTCTATTTTCAATGGCACTATACAACAAGAAGAGAATTTGAGCACCACATACACGACCAGCAGCTCATTTCTTAATTTTTTTAAAATGCTGATTTACAGGCTGTTTTTAAAAGACTTTAGTGGATTTACTGAGAAGGTAAAGGTGTATGTAAAAGTCATGCCCACTAAATGCTTAGCAAAGATATACGTGAGCAAAGATAATATCATACATAAAATATTAATAATGTGTCGAGGTGTCTCGACAACCTCTAACTTAATCTAAAATTAAAAGTGTCTATTACAAACATTTAGACTTGTCAGACCGACAGATTAATCTGATGTATTTAAAGTTGGAACAATGAGGTATTTAATTTGATTGAGTCACAAAAGTCCCAGGGATAATGGAATGGATTACTAAATCATATAACAGCTGATGCTTGTTTAATGACATCATTTCATCAAATAAAAGAGAGAGACAACTAATATGATGTTTCACTTTAGACTACACATATGAATGGCCACAAGGCAAGACATACTAGTATTGGAAAGAATTATCAGGTATGATAATCAAATTGGAGGTAAGACACCAAATTAGAATTTTGACATAGAATGAAGTTCCACCTTTGGCAGCTTTTTGAAACCTCATAAGTGATAAGTTATGTCTTTTGCTTGCCAGGATACAACTGCTTAAAAATTCCCAGACAAGTAAAATACACTGCTCAAATGCTTTACTGCTTAAAGCACACATTTAAGGAAAGCACTGGGTAAAGCACAAGTAAAATGTAACAAATCACCTTTATTAACAAGTCATTTTTTTATTCCCCTGTCCCCATTTTAAAGGATGATTTTTTTACTGTTAAAAAACAGAACTGTGAAAATGAAAAGCTAAAATACAAAATTGCTCAAAACATAAACTAGAATTATTCTGGAAAGAGCATGGCCCACTCTGAAAGAACTGTACTCTTAGTCTGAAGATGCAACACAGTAAAAAGTTAGACACAATTCCAATGACCTCTGCACTACCACTTCCAGGTAGTAAGTGGTTCTGAATAAAAAGAATTTCATTCTCAAAGTTTAACTAATGTCTCAGTTTGACTTTGGAATCAGATACTGACTTGGTGAGGTAAAGGCTTCTTTCTGAAGTACTCACTGTTTTAGTAACATTCTACTTAAATTACAACACTACTGGACAACTAAGCTAAACTGTTTTCACCAGAACAGATAAGGATCCCTCAAAAGTCAGGAAGAGTCCAAAGGCAGTGGTAAGGAATGGCTGCCTCCTTTTAGCTCCTGCCTAGCGATATCTGTTTTTCCAGTCCAAACTGTAGAGCACAGCCCACCAAGAGATTGAGGTGGTTCTTCTATTGCACTCTTTTCAGAGAGAGCTCACTGGTACACAGGGGAGACATCAGAAGAATTAAGGGGTCTGTGAGTTTGGCCTTAAGCCCCACATGACCAAGAAGCACAAGCTCAGCACTCTGCACAGCAGAAAAGAGGAATAAAATCAAACACACAGGCCTGTCCAAGCATACAAACACAACTACTCCTTCTAACGTCAGGTGGACCAAGACTTGGACCAAGACTGTAATACACACTCAGAAGTCAATCAAGGAAAGCTGTACATTTAACTCTGATCTCTCTTTGACTGTACATGCTGAAACACACAATGTCAGCACTGGCAGGCCAACTGATAGTAAGAGTTTGATAGGAATAGGAGTTTAAAAAAAAAATTCAGTACACCTCTTGGAATCCCAAGCACATAAGAACCCAAGTGTTGCCAGCTTCCCACCTACCCTTGGACTCAGTGATTAAAGCTGTCTCATTACCCTTCTCTTATGTCCTACCTCCCATGCCTCAGTTCCAGGATATCCACCAACCAAAACATATAAAATACTTCACATTCCCAGAACCGCAGGATTATAAAAATATTTGACATTTCAAACTTCCACCAAAGTTGCTTTAATAAGTTACATGTCAGATGTTTCACTTCCCACAGCAGAAAACAGAAAATTCAATAATCAAAATGGCTAAAAGTTGACATAAAATATTGTGAATCTGTTTGGCACAGACAGGCCTGCTGTCTTTGCTAAAGAGCAAATCTATTGACATTAAATACTTTAACACAGTGATCAGCTCCACAACTTGCAAGCTGCAACCACTCACTGCTGTTCTGATCATTATGTCCAGCTCTGCCTGCATGATGTCTCCAACATAAACGTTTCACAGCAAGAGCATGACTTTGGCTGCAACAAAAGAAATCCATACATAACTGCAAAATGTCAAACACAGTTGGGCATATGAGTGTAAACATCAACATTCATATAATTAGTACTCTTCAGTTAACACTACCAATGGAGGAAAAACTGTTTTGTGACAACCAGCAGGTATTAAATTCTTAAAATAAGTATGGCCATTAACACTAATGACATTTTATCCTCTCTCTCATCAATAATTCAAACAGCTATTGATTTCCAGTTTTACCACATTAAGCTGAAGGTCTAGCATCTCAGTTACTGAGATATGGCAGACTTTTGGCTTTCAGACTACAGTTTCCTGTTATCTGGTATCCCTTCCCAATTCACTTCACACACACACAGGCCAAAGTCACCATCAACTTTCATTTCTGTTACTATCAGTGTCAGTATGTGATAGAAGAATCTAGGGGAGTACTTCAAATGAAACATTCGAAGCCTTTCTACAGAGTCTCTCTAGCTGTCACCGCAGCAGCACTGCACAGATCTTGTCATTCCTTTGGTTTCTGGTAGAAGCTGCTCTTGAAAGCTTGCTGCCATCCACTCCAAAATGTTTTGCTGATGTATACAGACAGAGATTCTTTCCCCCGTCTCTTCAGTGTTTTCTATCATCTTATTTTATGACTTTTTTATTTTTATTTTTTTTTAAGTAGGGCCAACATAGAGTAATACTTCTCAAAGCATTTGCATAGCATTAAGTATTTATTTTGGGGTTTAACCCCCTCTTTGTTTTTGTTCAGGTTTGTGGGTGGGTTTTTTAATACATATAAATAACAATATTTTTTGGGGGGTTTTGCTTTAAGGTATCTTTAGACTTTCAGGGATCAAAGGATAACAAATTTTGGTATACAAATAAACCAGTTTCATATTATTTTATATACTATGAGAACACAACTCAAGCACTATTAGTCTCAAGAATAATATTTCATTGCTCCTAACCTACTTCAAAAGACATACCTGTTACCTATCTCAAGACATGTAGTCCAGTCAGCTGCTGTCAGTTCTTGTCCAGTTTGCTTCCACGTGTACAAGACAATCTTCCCATTCTCTAAGCCTACTGCAACAATGTATCTATCAAGAGAATAACTGCATTAGTTCAGAAAGAAATTACAGTAGGCAGCTCAGCAAGGCCAGTTCTAATGCAGGATAGAAAGAAGTAGCACTCAAGCAGTGTGTTGCACCTTGCCCTTCAAGTCAGTATTTACTTTTCTGTGAAAATTAATATATCGCATTTTAAATCAAAGCTGCTTCATTAAAAAAAAACCAGCAAAGCAGGAACCTGCAAAATATATTTGGTTAGAAAAAAGTAAGGAGTTTGTTACAACATCAGATCAGTCACTACTGTCGGAAGAATTAATGCATTTCAGTGTTCATGCCTCTCTCCCTTCCCCCTCACACTTTTTTTTTTAGTTGTTACACTGGAGAAGTCACCATACACCTGAAAAGCGGTGGCTAGGAAGGAAAAAAAAAGTAGAGGTTTTTCAGTTAAAGAATGGCTGAAATAACTGACAGGTAGATTTTGGGAGCTGTTTAGCCACAGAAAATCAGTTGACTGAAAAATACTAATTTCAAATTAAATACAAAATGACATTACAGAAAACCAACCTTCCATCAGGAGAAAGTACATGGCTGATACTAACAGCAGTTACAGAATCCCTGGCATCCAGTACTGTTGAACAAGGCTTGACTAAATCCAGCATGTTCCCCTCAGTATTCACAGATAAATCACACTGGCCCCAGATAATAACCTGTAAAAAAATAGAGTCATCTAGGAATTTGCACTTTGAACTTCTTGTAAATGCACTTACAAAACATAAGGAATGACTTAACTAAAGGAATTCTAGGACACAGAATAAAGTGGATGACCCTGAAAATAGTAAAAAAAAATCTCTATCTACAAAGATTCTACTTTGTAGACAGTCTGTCTGGTATCATTAAAGTTACTGACAACAAAAACAGATTCTGTTATGAAAGTTAAAGAAAAACTTGAGACCCATAGAATTATGTGACATATGCTTGTCTTACTGCATGAAAAAAGAAGGGAGAAAGTCCAACTGGCAGCCCACAGTCTTGTATATATATATTCAAGCACTTTATTTAGCTTATGAAAGTATCACTGATTTGTGTGCTTAAACACACAATAAGACTTTTGTGTATTTATAAAATATGGGCTCATTAGAACAAAGCATTTGCTAATCCAAAACACATTAACATAATTCTGGGCTTTCTAAATCTTTAATATTAATTACCTTTTTGTCCCGACTACCAGTAATAAAATACTTGCTATCTGGTGTCCAATCACAAGACCAAATGATTCGACTGTGAACAGCTGTATTTTTGTCTGTGTATGCACAGCAAGTGAAGACAGGTCCTGAAATAAAACATACAGAGAAAAATCCTTGTTTCAACTACTTTACATATTAAAAGTAATCATTACTCTTACCTAACTCTATGTAAAAACTGCAGGAATAGTTGAATATTATTCCATTCCTCTTTAAAGTAACTGGGAATACTTCGGACCATATGAGTATTTTTTTCAACAGTATCACTCAGGCCTTATAGCCCGAAAACAGTAGGAACAGTTCAATCTTCTACATACATTTCTGTTTCAGAAGAATTTAAGTCCAAGTATAACACCTTCAGGTTATTTCTATCAGGTTTTTTGTAAGAACCCTGACTTCAGAAGTTTTTGACTGGTGCAACATTTACCATATGTTCATATATTCCAAGCAATTTCACCACAGTTCTTATTTACCAGTAAAGCCCCAAGAGCTCAAATCATAATGGTCTAACTGTAAAGATTAATGTGTTCCCTAAGAGCCAGGCTGCCATTGCAGCATGTATACAATCAAGAACTAAATCTGATCAGCAGATCTGTAAATGGAACTGCTTTTCCTAAGTAGAAAAGGTTGTCGTTTTGAAGCACAGACTTTGAATAACCACTTCTTGGGATACCAATACCAGCAGTTTTGCTTTACACTGATAATGATGTTATTTGTAGACAGAAGGGTTATTGATGAAGAGACAAAAAGAGGATTTCCTCTTCTTGCTATGAGTATTCATGATCCTTATCCTGAAACATTGTGTAACTACTGTGGACAATATGCCAGGCTTTAGAATAGAAGTCTGAATAGAACAGAAATTCAAGCCAGGATACAACTGGACACTGTCTGAAGGGGCCAAAACTCACTGCCAAGTCTCTAGGAACATTCTATAGAGCCCAGCAGTGTTTATATGGTATTAAGCCAACAGTGCAATGATAATCACTTTCAGCACAAGCATCTGGTCTAGGATTCCATTAAAGTCTTCAATAGCAATCTCCTCATGATTTTGCAAGGCTCAAAGTCTTAATGAGAGAGTCAACTGAATCCTTACTATCAGCATTTTTTCCAGACAGAGTCAGTCCTAGTCAAATTAATCAATTGTGCAGGATTATCAGAAAGCCACACCAAAGACAGAGATTAAGCCTGTCAAGAGTCTCAAAGTGCCATGCCCTGCAAGCAGGGACAAGGCAGCTCCATGCAGAATATGGGTGTAACAATGAACCTTCCAGCTATGCCTGCACATAACTCTATGATGAAGGCTTTCCTTGACAGAATGCCAATTGGAAGTTCAGACATTACATGCCAGCTTGTATACCTGATTTCAGCAAGTCAAACATATAATCACGTACAGAAGGCAGGAGGATGAATAGTAGACTTCATTACATTCATCAATTAAACGGCATTTAAAGCCTGATTATATTCTTCTCTGCATTTTAATTTAATTTCTAGCTTTCCATACATTATTAATTGCATTTCTAAAGCCACAAGAGTCTACAACAATTAATTCTTCAAAATTGTAAGGAAAATGTCCATTAAAATATTTCAACAATTCTCTTTCAAATATTTTGCAGCCAAAAATATTGAACAAACTCCAAAATCTTCAAATGCGTATATCTGCTTTGCATATCTTACCTGACTCTGAGGAGTCTTCTTTCCTCCACAGCGACCAATTCCTGTCTCTAGAAACTGCTAGTAAAAATCTGTCGTTAGGAGAAAATGCCATCTGAGTAACAGTCAGATTGTGAAAAGACAAACTCTGCAGTTTTTTCCAAGAAGTAGTGCTCCACAAAATAATTGCTGCATGTTCTTTTTTGGAAGCCTGTATTGATGGAAAAAAAAATATCAGTGAGAATTCATGAAAGCAAATGGAAAAATCACACATTTCAAAATACTAAGATGTTAGGGGACTTGTTTTAAGGCTTGCAATCAAGTAAGACTCAGCTTTCCTCTGGTGAGTTTCAAGATTGTTTCACTATTTTTTACTAATGCTGACCATATATCAGTAAGAAAATGTTTCAGACCTATATTTGTTAGAATGTATCTTACCAGTATCTTCAAATGAATCATACATAATTTAGGAATAATTTATTTGCATTCACTCTCACCTTTGCAAGGCAACTGCCATCTATAAAAAACATTTCACATTTATGTGAAAGAACAGAATTCAGCCCAAACTGAATTCTGATTCCTGCTCTGTCAAGCCTTAGAAATTTGGTAGCACTTTTCACTAGATGGTGCTATAATCTTTTCTTACCTTACACGCTGAAGCAATTACAGTGTTTGAATTATTGCAAGCAACACAAAATATTTCATATCCATGTCCATATCTGAAATAAATGTGAAAAGATATTTAACACATCACAGTCATTTTCAGTATTACATCACAAATAATTCCTAATAATGTTCAGCATTCAATTGAAACATCGGCATAAATTCTTTCAGAATTAGAAACTGACTACAGAAAAATCTCTCCAGCCCATTCCATAGTCTGCAGAACCTACACTAATGATTAACAAAGCAAACTAAAGCAGCATGTAATGTACCTTTATTTTCTTGAAAAGCAATTTTAACACTACCAATAAAAATCAGCAGCCACATACTTGAATACCACTAAAGAAATATACCAGAAACACGCAGCCTGTTCCGTGAAATACTGAAAGATTTTTGAACTAAAGACAAAGAATCATGTTGGAAAAGGAAAACACAACGATGAAAGCCGTACTGCATGCCTTGTTCTTAACTCACCACTAGCGGAGTTTTACCATAATGCTTAATTTTAAAGCACATTTCTGGAGACAATTTTGTAGTGGAAACCATTGAAAGTCATTTTTTTAAAATTAAAAAATATTTATTCTATCAAAAGTATAAATTTCCTGAAATTCCATGAAGGAAAAATAACCTGTGGAACAAGTCCTGAAACAAGTGTTTGGTTGTTTTAGTTTTGTCTCCCAAATGTAGTATTGAAGAGCACTTGATAGAAAGAATTCAAGCTTCTGCATGCAATTTTGGTTTTGCTAAATGGAAGTTCCAAAATGTATCATTTCTTGTTAAGTTAACAGAAAACATAAAATACTGTCTTTTGCAAAGTCACGTGAGCAAGACTATCTTCGGTCAGACCAGCTGCCTGTACAGGCCAGTGCTGCCTCCAGTAGAGCAAATTAAGATAGCAGCAATAGGAGATGCTCTTTACAGGAGAGTATAAGCCTTGCCGGTATAGGAGCTCCAGTACCACCCTTTTCCCTGATGCCATACACACAGTCTGATTTCTTCATTATGGAGTACACCACCAAATAAAGGTTCACAATGGAGAGAATGAAAATTATATTTTCAACTACAAATCATTTTTCCTTAACATTGTGCAGTTCATAGCGTTTTTTTATGCACAGGTAAACTGACCAGACTTTTAAAGTGTCCAGAAAAATGAATACAGTAATTTTCTAGTGTCAAAAAGGATCTCTTAGACTTTCAAGTGTATTACATGAAATGTACATACATATATATCTAAACATATGTATTTATGTCAACACTCATGCTTTAATCTCAGCATGATGCCTACAAACTCTCTACAGGAATTTTCGAAGAGGATAAAGATTAACATACTCTCACAAGATTCACCACATTTTTAAGTATGTAAAAAATTCAGCAAGTTCTTCATGCTAAAACCTCCTCAAGCAAACACTTTGCAAAACCCAACACTAATCCTTCAAAATTTGATGTTAACTTAGAGCAAGGAATACACAAATGTCAATTACAAACAAGCTATTTTTAGCAAGTCAGTGCCTCACACTGGTTTTCTGCTGCTATGGCAACTTGAAATCTACATTATGAGTTTTCATGTTACTCCTTTCAAGATTATTTTGAGTAAAAAACCTCAAAGTCTATGAATGCTTTACATCTTGTTGTTCTTTTCTGAAAACAGAAAAAATTGCTCAGAAAAGTCATCTGAAGACCGTCATAAAATGGAGTTATTTTAATGAATGCAGGATATAAAGGAAGATAGGCAGTACTCTCATAGCAAAGTATCAAATATTAATGTCCCACTAGACTTTGCAAAATGTCAAAAGCAAATGAAGAAAAATCTTGGTCTTGGCTCTCCTTCACTACTTAAACACCCCTTATCAAACTTCCTACACGAGTGCATTAGCGGCCATAGCACACACAGGAGAAGCAGTTAATGCAGCAGTTAGAATTACAAAGTGTGGAGATACTGTCTAACATCCACCAGCCTTCCTCCCAGGAAACCCTCCTTTGAGTACAAACACAGTAAAAGAGCTTAAAAGTATTCAAAGAAGATTTACTGCCCAGTTGAAGGTAAAGATGAGCTCCCATAGAACATCCTCCTCAGTCAAATGAAAGCAAGCTGCAAAGTGTTTTCCCAAAGCTTTTTATTTCCAGTATCTGCAATCCACAACCACCCTGTCAGCATTTAGTACCCAAATTGGGTCTGTTACCATTTTACTCAACATTTATCACTTTGCTCTACCACGAGACACATCCTATTTGAGCTGCTGCTTCCACCTATTGCACCTTCCAACTCTGTTAGGCTTTAAGGGGGAAGCTCCTCTATTGATGCCTCAGCCTTTACTTCCATACCAGAAAGACAAACTTCATCTGCAAGCCTGTGCCATGAAGTGGAAAGAAAGCAGAAAACTCCTTACACAGAGAGACCCTCAGCAAAGGCAAAGTTTTAAGGAGAAACAAGTAGTAAAATAAAATTGTGACGCATCAGTTCTAAATGCTATTTGTGGCGCTGTTTTCTAAGTTTTACATATCATTTCCTAATTCTATATACATATAATAACATACATACATGTTTTCTAATTTTTATATACATATAATTTATTACTTTTACAAGTATTTGTAAACACAAGGCAAATCAGGTAGTAAATAGGAAGAGTTACAAGACCATACTACATCAATATGTTACAATAGCTTTCTGGAAATTTTGTAATTTAAATAAGAAAAGGAGAAACAAACTTACAACTTCTGAATTTCAGGCCATAAGGTATTCTGCAGCAAGTGATCCTCTGGTGGGGGTTCTAAAAAACATTTGTACAGCATATTTGAATTTGGTACTAAATAATCTAAAAATCAGCTAAATAATGCTTCAAGTTTATATCCAGTGAACCTTATTCTCTATTTCCTACAACAGAAGTGAATCTCATACCTGTAAGGACCAAGGGTTGAAAATAAATCTCGGGATACTGATTTGAAATTGTATTAAATGATTCTTCATCCTCAGCTGGTTGAAGAGCCATATCTCCTATTCAAAGTAAGGACTTCATTAGCTAGAGAACATACTTGAAAGGAGGGAAAACATGAGCACTTATTATACATGTAAAAAACATTTATTGTTTTTACAATACAAGTAACTGATACTATATTTGAATTTGGTACTAAATAACAATAACATGAATATTAGAAGCTATTCCAATGCATGTGAGAATTAGAAGATTTTAAAAAAAGATCAAATCTAACCTTTGAGAATGACCTCCCTCCATCAGCAGAGTTTTTTTTATATATTCCTAAAGCAAATTTGATTTGACTGAACAAAGCAGTCACCAAGAGTTCAACCTGTGTTTCCTCAATGTTAAACCTTTCCTTCTGTATTTGAAAATGTTTAGGACAAAAATCTCTGATAAAAGTGATGAGTTCCTAAATTTAATATAGATGCCTAAATGAAAAGCCATGCTTGAGCAACAGTATCTACAACTTGCAAACTTTAGCAAACCTGCTGAGGGCTCAGTCCTTAGCTTTAGGCAAAAGTACCAGAAGCAGTTGAAAGGAGTTAAGTTAAAATTCAACTCTGTTCTTCACTCTGAAGGTATTAAGAAAAAAGTACAGAGCTGGGCAATAGTTTCTCTCAGACATAAACTACCTTTTTGCCAAATGTACATTTCAAGTACAGAAGTTTCAAAAAGTAGGTATAGAAAAAGCAAAAAAAAAAAGATTATTTTCTCTTTCATACTGTCTTCTCTCTCCTTGAAAATGAAATGAGTAACATTTATCAGAGACCACTATCTGATCATTGGTCACCATGAGGATTCCTCTGCAGTGTAAGTGAGCACAGAAATCTGTGGTGCTTTATCCCAAGTCATTAGTGCTGACAGCATTGGGAGAGCAATGATGGACAAGGCAGGAAAATTCCATTTGTAGGGCTGCTTTGGGTGGGCCATGTGAAATCAATGGATATTAGTTACTCTCTGTGTGATGATAGAGAAGGAGGGTTTTTTTCCCCTCTTTCAGCAGAAGAACTCATTAGAAAGCAGGGGAAAAAACCCTCTGCTAAAATATATTTTAAGGGTTATTTCAAGTATATGAGTTGTATTTCAAGTACAACAAAGCTGGTTTTTCTCTCACAAATGATTTAGGAAAATTTGGCTTATTGCCAATGGAGACCCTGGAGACAAAGCTTATTAAAATGCTTCCTTTTTTAGATCACACCTTCTGAAAAAGCTTTAAGCAGAGAAAAAATAGGTCTGACCTAATTTGTAGATTCCACTATAGTGCATTTTTACCAGAGACTTTATTAAAAACCAGACTACCAGTCTCAAGAAAATATTTTTTATCACCCTACATAAGTGCTTGTTCCTCCTTCCTTGTTCCTCCCACAATGTAGTATCCACTGCCTCTCCAAGAAATTCACCTGGTGCCCCATCAGTCTTTACAGATACAACATTACTCGCTGTTGGCTAACTAATTCTTCCTTCCCAATACTTTCTACAAAGCATCATTTACCTGGAGAAATAGCTATTTTCACGGTGAGAGAAAATATGACTGATTCCCCTCGAAGCTGCATTACTTCTATAAGCTTCTTCAAGGGTGATCACATTTGAGGAGAGTGTGAAAAGGACACCAGAACATAGGTATTTTGCAGAGTAACTACAAGTGGTAACAGGAGTCTTGGTTTAATAACTCTGAACCTAGTTTTCACAGTACGCTATTCAATACTAATTTTTTGACTAGAACTCATTAGTCTTTTTAGGGCAGGGAGGTGGGGGAATAGTGAGGATGGAAAAAAAAGGAAAAATGGGAGGTGGGGATTTCTTCTAATATACTGCCCTGGCTACTGTCAGATGCATCACAGAAGAGCAATGAGGTTCTCAGAAGCCCTGTGCAGACTGAGTGGGGTTACTTCCTATGGGGGTGCAGGACACACTATGGAAAGCAGAGAAAACATTTTGGGCTTGCACAAGCTGTTTGGGAATGCTTAGGGGGAAAAAACAAAGGCAGAGAAAGGGACAAAAGATCCTCACTTGCGCTTTTATTTTTAAGCACCATATTTGGGTGGTACCAGAGAACTAAACACTTTGCACAATTTTATTTCTAGATTCTGAACTTGCAGTAACACCTGCACTTACAGACCTACGAAAAATATGTACACTAAAACAATCACTTAAAAAGAGTTTCCAGATGAAACATCATAACCATTATTTCTCACTGCCATACCTTCAAAAACAGCTTTATTGGATAATCCCAAAGCTGGCACAGTTGCACCTTCTGGAAGATCAGATGACTGATGAATTTAAAAAAAAAAAAAAAAAAAAAGAAAGGTTACATGCAGATTGTCATGTAGGTTTGGATTTCAAAGGCCACAGTTTAAGAAATACCTGAGAGTTACTTTCCTAGAGAAGTGAAGGGGGAAATTTTGAAAAACTTCCAACCCTGGACAAAAGAAAGATCAATACTCCACCAGAAAGAAAACAAACCAAACAAACCAAAACCAAACAAACAAAAACCCAAAACAAAAACAAACCCCAAAAACCCTAACTATCAA
The DNA here is from genome assembly GCA_013397135.1 of Pachyramphus minor. NCBI lineage: Eukaryota > Metazoa > Chordata > Aves > Passeriformes > Tyrannidae > Pachyramphus > Pachyramphus minor. Next base: position 479,477 of record VYXB01002049.1, on the reverse strand, counting down.
ACAAACAAAACCAAAAAAAAAAACACCAAACCCACACCTTTTCTTAGGCCTCAGCTCAAGGGCTTTCTTCATCCCTAATTACTGGTTTTCTTCCACAATTTTACTTATTCTAGCACATACATGACAATCTACTAACTGAGAGCACTGCAGACTTTAACACAATAGAACTGGGAAATAGTTGTTCTGAGGTGAAATAATAAAGCAGCATTTTGGAAAAGGAAGCGGGGGGGTTGAGTGCCTGTGACCACAGCTTCAAACACAACTCAGTAAATAGCACAGAGATGTGGCTGGAATATGTGGCTGTTTAAAGCAGCACAGGGGAAAGACAAATCATCAGTCAAGAAAATACTTTCATAATGGTATAGGAAAAAAAGTAAAAATTTAGAAAGGGTAAGTGAACTTGCAGACCTTTGCACAGAGATGAAAAAAGATTTAATAGCTGTAAAACCCCTTCCTTACAGTGTCTGAAAAGTTCAAAGACTGTTTTACAGAATTAAATCAGTAATTTAGGTGACAGCTTAAAATTTATCTATATGCTCATAATTAGATGAGAAAATATATGAGAGACACATATAAGTCTAAGGCCCCTAAAACAAAAATGGTTCTTCATTGCAACCCAAAGTATAATAAAATCCAATGGATTCAAACTGAATATAATCCTATTCAACCCTTTTTGAATATAAAGCTGGCTTTGTTGGTTTTAAGTGCTTTTTGGGGGAAGGCATGTGAGCCAAATTACAAAAAAGCTTACCCACTTTAATGATAAAAAGTGTTCACAGAAAACAATTTCAATAAAGCTACTTAAGAGTAGCTGTATCATTAGAGCTCACAAAGCCTTCCTCTTTAACCAAAGCCCATGTGAACACGTCGTGATATCATGAATCAAAAAACAGCACTCAGAGGAAGAGCTGATAAGAAAAGTCTACATAAAAGTAAAATAATGGTATCTGCCAGCATTATAAAAGCACAGTTTTCTGTACAATGGTCCTTAATGCAAATGCTTACAAAGCCTTGTGGAACTAAAGCACCAAACAGCTACTTGTGCGACTTCTTGGTATCAAAAATGACTGTATTTGTTTCCCAGATATTTTAATTGTTAAATTAAATTGAAAGGCTAATCCATCTCTGAGACACTGCACAGAAGACACCGCTTTTCAGCAAGAAATCCAAAGAGTACACAAGACACTGTACAGAGGCATCTATCTTGAACAAGGTCTGCTCTACAAAATGCAGGGAAAACCAGAATTAGATCTTAATGCAAATGGGGAGCAAAGAAAGGACGGCAATGCAGGACAGCACAGGTACGGACAACTAAGAATTGGACTGTAGAGGGCTCAAGAAAATTTCCAACACCAAGAGGAAATGAAGCATGAGCAAGTACATCTTTGTAAATATTTATATGCAAGACCTAACAACAGTGCTGAAAGCTTTATGCTATTTCCAAGCATACAATTAAAAAAAAACCCAACTAATAATACCAACATGTAACCACACAACAATAATTATATCCAGCCAGGACTGGATGTAAATTAAGGAGAAGTACATTCCCAAGCTTTATTGTTTGTTTAATCCCCAAGTGTGTACAGTGGTCTACTTGATCTGACTTATTTAAAATTTACCCACACTCTGCAATCTTTTGACACTAGGTCTTGTTTGATTTCAAATAGAACCTGTTTCATATGACAACATCATAAAAACACATATGAAACAACACACATGGAAGTAAGCAGAAGGGAAAGGAAAAACAAGGTTAAGGCTTCAGAACAATTAAAGGAAATTTTACGGAGTTTAGTGTAACCTGAAATTTCGTAAAGCATTAACTTTATTTACATCTAAGAGGGCTGTCTTCATTTAGCATTGCTTTAGCACACTTACATGGGAGCACAGCTTCTCCATTGAAATACCAGTGATGTTACTGAAGTTTTCTATAAAATTCTTGGGAGCACGAAAAACTCGAAGCACTTTTTCATCTGCTCCTGATACAAACTGAAACCGGCCGACCATCGCCAGACAACGCATGTCATATCCATGTACTTGAGGCCTTGCAATTTCATGCCAGGTTACCTAAATGAACAGATATGAAGTTAAAACACAATCCTTAATCAGAGAAGCAGCCAGATTTCAAGTTCCAAAAGAGTACTAATCCTTTACTTGCTGACTTTATTCCAAAAAAAAAAACTTCTACTGATGTGTGTAAAACTGACCTATGATCACATACATTAGCTGAATACTACTTTTCCACCACACAATTCTTGCACAGATGTGTTTAAGGCTTTCTTTGACTTTTTTATGCTAGACAGTCAGGAATAGAACATAAATTGCCTAAGCAAAAGGAGGATTGTATGCTACTACTTTTAAAACTGTAGCTCTGAAAGACCTAAGAAAGGTAGTGATAATTACCTTGCTTCCTTCATCTGTCTTTCACAAAGCACAGCAGCACTGCTGTTAGCAGGCTAAAGGTTCCTACTTCCCTCTTTTCTTTAAATACTTGATTTTAGTGAGACTATTTAATGTAAGTTCTGAAAAAAACCTGACAAAACAAAAACAGCTTCTTGTAGAAAAAGCATCTGGAAAATGATAGAATTTTCCATTCTATTTATAGAATAAATACTTTATTTTCATTCGAAGTATTAGTTTTTCCAATTTTTCTATGTTCATATCCACTCTTCAAGTTTTAATTCAAGAAAATGAGAATTAACAGCTAACCAAAACAGATAGACAAGGTAGTTTGATAGTCATACTAAACAAAGAATATTAGTAAAAAACATATTAAATTATTTAAATTGCTTTCCTAAAAATCTGATTTATTCTACACATAGGAAAAAATTTTTTCCAAAAAACACTTTGATGAAGAGATTTTTCCTAAGTGTCATTTGCTACTACTCCCATATGATACTTTAGTCGGAAAAATCCAGTCTGCACTTTAGAGTTAACAGCTAACAGAATTAGAATTAATTTCATCAATTAAAATTAATTTAGCCTACTTCAGTATTACAATACCTGCAGCCAAGACAGAATCTACATTGTAATAGAAACCATATGAATATAAGCAAAGACATGTTATTGACTGTAAACTGCCTCACCTTAAAATTCAATTGAGTTTTGAATGCTCAAGTTTCCAATAGGACCTAAACGGGAATTTGAGACATCCTACAAAACCTCATGATTTCACATGGGTTTGATTACTTCTCAATGCAAAAGAAGCATTCATTATTAAAAAAAAAAATCAAACAGTGCAGTAAGCCCTTCTTACCCTGTACTAGGCACATCTTTACATCCTTTAGATCACAGCACATAACAGGAATGAAAAAAAAACCCCAAAAAACAAAACAACAAACCACCAACTAAAAAACTCAAACCCCAAAACAAAGAGAGGGCTCCTCTGTCATGCAATAAGCTTCTTCCATAAAAATCAGGATGCAAATTTGCATGACAAATTGAAGCTGATTGTTATCTCTCATTTCTGATATTCTGTTATCAGAATTGAGACTTTAAGGGATAATTATTTGCATTTAACGCTTAGTTTCCTTTTTATAAAGAAAAACATGAATATTGAGCTGTAATATTAACTCTTCATAAATATATGAACCATCCATTGTGTCTTGTTAAGACAAATATCAGACGTCACCTGTTGTAATTTTTCAGATACTAAACTCAGTAAAGAAACTAAGGCCTTTTAGAAGCCTATGTTACCCAAGTTCATAAGCAGCAGAACTAAAAGCCTGGTTTTCAGGGTTCAGAAGTCCTGAACTCCTTCAAGTGACCTATTTCTATGACAACCCTCCACTTCACCTCACCAAAAGGATACTATAGCTTTCTCCCACGCCCTATGCAGCAACAAATTCTGACACTAGTTAGATTTACAGATTTAGGTCGGATTAGCCAGGTGGCTGCCCTGTGTCAGAACAGAAAGTACAAGAACTCAGTTCACATCAGATTTAGATAAGAAGACCACAGTCACTCTGCTAAATCAATTGATTCAAAAGTTTCAGGGAGAGCTGACCAGGTAAATCATACAGAGCTGAGTTCTTTCAGAAATAGGACTACAATTTAGCAAGCAGCATACATAACAAAGAGTAGTACTTCAGTAGGTCACAGAGAAAGTGATACTGATAACTCTTGAAGGCTGCCAACTTACATCATGTGCTAGTCCTGGACTTTGCTTCACTATGTCAAATCCAACATACTATCTTTTCCATAGAGCTACTGTACCCTCCAGACTGGAGATTAGGGAAAAAAGCAGGGAAGGAAACTGGAAATGCCTTTCCTGCAACACAACACTTCTGCATTCCTAGACAGGGTTTCCCCCAGCCCAGTGCAGGAGGCATGAGCAAGCAGCTGTGTGGTCCTTAGTTTCTGGCTGGGGTTAAACCATGACTGCACTCATGTAGTTCAGATAATCATTCTAGTAAAACAGTCAGTCATAAACAAACTAGTGTAAAAAAAAAAATATAATGAGAACTTCATTTAGATTAAGCTTGTGTAAAAAAAACATAACCAAAGCTGAGTTCCTTTACAATTACCTGCAGCAGTGTTTAGCCAATTGTTAAACAAGGGCAATAGATGGTTACTAGAATAAGTCATATATTCCTTCTCCTGAAATACTGCAGAGCCTGTTTTCCAAGGCCCTGGAGGAAGACTAACTGAAGGTAATCTGGAGGTGAACTCAGGATTAAACAGCAATCATACTATGTGATTGCAAAAACTCTGACAGTAATATTTTTAAACTGAAAACAGGACACACTGAATGACTAAACCAAGCAACTTTCAACAGATCATCTCTTGGGGAAATTCAAGGTTTTAGTTATATTCAGGCAACTTGTTCCAAACTCAGGACAGACAAGCCCTCTTAACCAAAATCACAAAATCTTTGAAGATCATACCTCTGTCTCTTCTTTTCTTTTCCATGGAGCAAAGAGTCTAGTAGTTTGATCAGAGCCCACACTGATGATAAACTCTCCTTCTGGATCCCACTTTACATCTTCTACGCTGTTAAAATGTCCTGAGATCACAACTTCTGGAGTCCACTCTTTCTATTAAAAAAGTCACCCAAAGAAGCAAGGAGTTTTCACTTGACTGATTGGCATATTCTAACGAAAATAAAAGAACTGATGTACTTTTTAAGAAAGCAAGAAAAAGACATTTGAAAACAGCAAATTATTAGAACTCAAGAGTGACTAAAGAGACACAAATACTGAACTATTGCTTCAGTCTAAGAGAAACTTGTATTATTGGTTCAGTTGTGAACAAAGCGCAACCACAAAGTACTTCAGTCTGTTCAACTGACTTCATGATTCCCACAAATAAGAAACAGGTTTTAGAGCCTGGGAGATTTCAACCTCCCGTCTGTGTAGGAGTGAGATTCCTACAGAATATTATGTTCAGAGAAGGACTATCTCAATCAATAATTTTAAATTTTACTGTTACACTTTTCTATTAATAACAGAAACTTATGTCAAGTGGCACAAAAGCATAATTCTTTTAAGTAAAACTGCTAAAAAAAAACCAACATACCTTATTAACCGTAGCCTGTTTCCAAAGGTGTAGTGCTCCATGGAAAGCATGAGCAATGATCATTGAACCATCTGGACTAAAGTGGCAGTCAAAAAATCCAAGAGTATTGCCACCCACTTCACCTACCCGTACCTGAATTAATGAACAGAAGTGAAATATCTATGAAAATGGCCTTCCACTCAGAGGAAATCATTCTTATTTAATGAGATAAAAATTTACCTATAGACATTCATTATGTTCACATTACACACACAAATACATTTAAAGAATATTTTAATTGCAAAGTTAAGAATTGATCTGAACTTCAAGCTGCACACTTGTGGTCAAACTGACACAAACAGACTGTAAAATGGAAGAATAACAAACTTGCAACAAGCTTTACTGCACAACCCATTTTTAGAAGCCTGTAAATTTAGTCACAACTAAGCATAACAACTAATAACATCAAATGGCATCTCCATGTGATCACTTGATTATGAACTAATTTCTACTTCAAGTACAAAGGCACAAGAACTTTTCAGTGAAATAGAGGAAAAATAAATACACTATTGTAATTCTCTCTTTTTCACCCAAGAGAGTATTAGAACTTCCTTTGTGACAGGAAAGATCACAAACAATGGTTGGTATAACCCAACACAAACAACTTCAGCTGTACTACTGCAATTTGGAAAAGCAGGTCAACTGAGAACAAAGACATCAATCAAAGCACTAGAGAAATCTTGTCATACCACTTGTTTATTTAGGATGATCCCCATTAGAACAGCTTTCAAAACACTACAGTGACACATGAGTACTCAGCTCAAATGGAAGAAAAACCTAATGACGCAGCCCATGAACAAGTTACTGTGAGTAAAACCAAGCCTGTGAATTCCATGTCAGCTGCTCTGTAGTAACTGCTTGGGTCACATTCCCACAAGGATTAACTGCAAATAGTTCAGAAAAGTTTATTCCTCCTCTTACCAGGACTGCACAGCATGTGTTACTATGCAGCACCTGTCTTGCTATACTATGAATGACAGTTGAGCACAAACACATCTCATAGACTCCCCAATAGAGTAAAAAGAAAGCAAAGAAGCAATAAAAATCATATTGTATCACTTTTTTTATATATTTTTATTTGCAACACAGCATCAGAATGAGTATTTTTGCATGAAACCGCTTTCGCCTTTCTCTGCCAGAATTTTATAGATTTTATTTTTTGTTCCCTACAATACACACATTATACTGAAAACACAACTTGAATACCCTACATATTGTGAAAAAGACTGACACTTGCCTGTTCTAGCCAGACTCCAGATTCCTTATCAGGTTCCCAGATGATCACAGTTTTGTCCATTGATGCAGACAATATCCTCATTGGTTGTTGCATGCTGCCATCTACAGTACAAGGAAAATTATTACCCTACAACCTAGGAGAATACTTGCTAAAAAAATTTGGTCATACTGAAATCCAAACGCAACGAGAAAATTGCTCAGCATCAGAGACGTGCAATGCAGTACCTATATGCCAGACTTAAAGCCACTGCATTCATGCCAGGTGTTCATTAGGAGGTATTCTATTTTTCAACCATGATCGCCCAAAGAAAATGCAAAACATGTACATGAGAAAAACCATGTTCCACAGTTTACTCATTCCAAACTGATATTGGATTAAATATAATTTGGAGGATAAGCTGGAGCTTCACAAACAGAATGCACAGCAGTTCTCAGTTCTATTCCTTAAGTAATTTTTTACTGAGAGGTTTACAGTTTAAAACAGAATAATCTCCCAGTATTCCCTGGGTTTCTTTTTTCCAAACTGTTAGATTCACTACAGATTTCAATACACTGTAGCACCTTGTAATACATAAAGTAGTCAGGACTGCTTCCCAAAATACAGTGAAACACTCCAGAAAAACGAACCGACCACTATGGGAAAGAGGGAACTGGACGCGAAACCTGCAGTAGAACCACTGAGGAACTTTTCTTGATAATAGAGATGTTGGTGGGCATCTCATGATGAGGTGATACCTTACACAAGCACCAGACGTTCTGCACTGAGAATATGTCTCTCAGATCAGTCTGCCTCTACTGACAATGTGTTTTGGGGAACCCAAGATTGGGAAGGCCACCGAATGCAAGCAGCTGCACATATGCAGAAGCACGATGTAAGACACCTGGAAAACTTCATGGTCCATCAGGACAGTTTCAGATTGCAGCACAAGACTGATAGGCCTACATTGTGCTCTAACAGGAAAAGTTTAAGGACCAGATAACTAAGACAAAATTTTTAAAGCAAGTCCTGTGTCTTTCACTACAGTTATTTTGACATTCTAATGGCACTCTGCTGTTCAAGTGTTGCATATACACCTATAAAGATGTTTGTACTGCTGCAGTCACCTGCCACCAGTAACTCTAAAATGTATCAGAAAAAAAGGCAACTTTGCCAGTACAAATACACAAGGGCATTCTGATTGTGCAAGCATGTCAAATCAAGAATCTCCTTCTGTTATACACCAGGTAGACACCTAACAGCAAATCAGTACTGCAAACCAGGCTGTCAAAATTTAAGGATTTCAAAAGAAAGATAAATACTAGAATAAAAAGTTCAACTCAAAATAACACTTTTTCAATGTGAATCTGCACTAATGCCTTATTACTACATGCTAGATACTCCAGGAATTCCTGGAATGTTATCTTAATGCATGGAAGACTGAAGATTAATCTTCTGAAAGTTGCTATTTGTTCCTTCCTACTCCACAAAAAAAAAGGAGTGCTCTCGAGGTAATGTTTACCTTCTGAAGAACAGACATTTCAAACACACATATCAAATTAAACTATTAGAGCTATTAATTCATACTGATTAATTAATTTGCATGCCATAATCAACAAATCAATTACAGTAAAGTCATTACAGCTCAGTTATTTTATTTCTTTGAAGAAAACCTGAGTAACAGGCAACATCCGTTTACTCATAAAACCTTATCAGCAGAATTGAAAGGCTTTCATAGTCTAGAGTAACAAGTGAACATGCAAACACTATACAAAGATCTGGCTGTACTCTATGTATACAACACTTAACACAGCTGCTAAGTTTTTGCTATCTTTTTACCTTTGGAAAATGAAGGTTGCCAGTGAACTGCATAAACCCAGTTTTCATGACCAGCCAACACCGACTCCAAAGTAATTGCATACGATGTGTCAGTATCTACCAGAAACCAGAGAAAAGCACATTGTTTTCTCAAAGCCAAGAAAGACAAGGCCAGTTCTGATATCTTCAGTGAGAATACTCAGCTGCTTTCTACATCTACCAGTATCTCAATAGCTTATTGACATTGAACAGCTCCTTGAAAACCTACTTTGCTGCAAGCCCTAAGTATCAGATTGATGCTTAGAGGTCAGTGTATTGCCTCAGAGTGGTATCACAGAATTCCTGGAGAACTCTCCCGCAATTTTGAAATAAATGCTCTGGCACTGGCTCTACCCATAGTCTTAACCATATTTGCATCTCCAAATGACTGAAAATATAAGTATTAAGATACTGTAGACAATGAATCAGGATTTGCAGGAAGTAGCATGAGCACTTTTTACACATAACATCATATACACTTCATTATATTACTTATGTTGACTGATAATTTATCTCAAAATAGCAACAAGGCAAACCTCTGCTGTTACAGTGGTCAAACAGTATGTCAAATGACCATAAAGTAAGTTTGCACATACTTATCTGTTCTCTTCAGTAAGTTTCTAAAGTTTAAGTAATAGTAGCACCTTTTAATCAATTGAATTCAAAAGAAAATTAAAGATATGCTATTAAACTGGAGGAGAACTGCACAACAGCTTACTTCCCACAGACAAACATACGTCCTACATACTGCATTTGGAATACACATAACAATGCATGTTAATATTAAGCTCTCCCACTGCTTCACCATTTCTTGTAACACATCATTACACAGTAAATTATATTAAATAAATTTAAAACAGTAACTCCACTTTTTCTAACAGCTAAAAATAAGGCAGTCAAATCCATCTCAGAGTCTTTCTATACAAGAAACAAACCAAATTAGATGGCAACCACCTTGTCAGATAGCCTGAAACCACGAAGAGATAGCCAAGTAAAAAGTTGTGCAAGAGAATAGCTGTTACCTACCTTCGACAGTAAAAACGTTCTCTTTCAATCTTATGGAATCATCTTCAGTTTCTGGAAGTTGCTTTGATTTTGTACACACTTTCCAAATTCTTATCAAACAATCCTGAGCACAGCTTGCTAAAAAAAGGTCTTCCCCTATTTGTTTTTAAAGAAAGCAAAAATTAGAGCCACATTTTCATTGCTTTTTCATTCAGTCACTGCCACGATTAACCAACTGTCTTTCCAAACACGCACCTACAGCATGATCAAAATTTTTCCTATTGTACACAGTATTACACAAAACTCACTGTCTTTTCTTCAGGGTTGGAGCATCCTCTAATTCCATCTATTTTATTTGTGCCACCTATTTGATTAGTTAATGTCTGAATACATTCTCCTCTTAATTTCTTATTCTTTTTAAAGAAAAAAAAAAAAGAGGGGGAAGCAGGAGAAGAAAAATGGACTATTTTCCCCTACTCTCCCCACTTTGAAAAAGCAGCCAACTCTTCCTCTCTGATATACAGATATCTGTATATTGCTAAAACTCCAATTTGTTTGCATTTAGGTACCANTCTCCTCTTAATTTCTTATTCTTTAAAAAAAGAATTTTGTTTGCATTTAGGTACCAGTCAGGTAAACATACTTGAAGCAAGCAAGAAAAATGTTTATGTTTTAACAGGACACAAAGTTCCATCTTGATTTTTACTCATCTCAGGAAACCAAACACCACAATCGCAAGAGCTGAGGTGCTCCAGTGCATCAAAGGCATCTGTTGGAGGGCCAGGTAGACACCTTTGTCATTAAACCAGTATTCCACCTTATTCATCTTTCATACTGACCACAGACTGCCCACTCAACGCCTCTTATCCAATCTTCATGTCCAGGGAGTATTAACGTTTTCTGAAACTGAACAAGAATTCCTGTTATAATCACAGAAATGCACTTAATTACCATGCACATTTCAAAAATGAGCTTTGGTTTTTCAAGTCTTTTATATTTACAGCTTCTGTTATTTGAAACTGGAAAAAAATAAGCTGCTACTAAAGATTTTTGTTTGCAGATAGATTCTCATAACCCTTTTTGGTTTTGCCACCATCAGCTAACCATGTGTTACATTATGGTATTACCCATACATGAGCAAGAAAGAATGTGAATTTAAGGTGCACACCCTCAAGAGGCTACAGTCTCCCTATGATAAAGATAACATTTTTTTTTGAATCTTTATCAGGCTCACTGTGGTACACAAGGAATAACATAATGCCAGTATGATCTGACAAATAATTTCTCTTATAATATTACAATTTTATTTTGATTCAATTAAGTATTTACTGCTTACTTAGTATTTAAACCATTTCTATTTTTCTTTGCCCAGAAACAGCCCTACTTCCATGACACTTTTTTATCTCAAGTTGACTTAAATGTCTGAAATAACCATTACCATTAAAACACTAGTGTAGTTTAGTATGAATAAATATCTGGCATTTATATTCTGCTAAATCCCCTACCTAGGCCTACTAAGAGCTAACATTAAATGATAGCCTCTGCTAGCAGCACAACTCTGCAACTGAGCTCTCTCTCCCTATCTGGGAGCAAAAACAAGAGCCCTTCTCATTGTGTATTTGCCCTTTCTCAAAATCTCTCTTCTGCTTCAGAGTAGATGATAAGCAACAGTAACTCACTCAAAGCAAAAATCCACAGGATGAAAAACTCATACTCCACATTTCTGATAGTCTTCAGTATCACCTTCCCATCATTGTCACTCTGCTTCTCCTTGTTCTACATTTGCAGTCACAGAATCATAGAATTGTTTGCTTTGAAAGGGACATTAAACATGATCTAATTCCAAAGCCCCTGACATAAGCAGGGACACCTTCCATTAGATCAGGTTGCTGAAAACCCCATCCAACCTGTTCTTGAACACTTCCAGGGATGGGGCATCCATAACTCTGGGCAACCTGATTCCAGTGCCTCACAGAATTTCTTCCTAGTATCTACTCCAAACCTACCCTCTTTCAGTTTAAAGCCATCAGTGCTTGTCCCATCACTACATGCCCTTGTAAAAATCACACTAAAATTACAGAACAATCCATATATGAGATACAGGGCCAGAACAGCTCATCAGACACTTCCAAATCATAGTCTTAAGACCAAAACCTTCTGTTCTCACAGCCACCTAAGACTCATTTGGCTAGTCACTAATGGACTCACTGGTACTTCTGGATGTGGCATTCCAGACAAACGTTTATGTTAAACACACAACAGATTATGTGTAAATAAAGGCAGGAACACCCCAAGAAGTAAGATCAAACAGTAACCTAAGATTTTTCCTCAAGACTATGTGTTTCTGACAACACAATTTAAAAAAATTTAGCAATTCATATTTCAGACAATAGATAAAACATGTATTTATTCATTCATTTATACTGTCTTTGACATAACACTCTGTATTTTATATTCACCAAAGTAAGTTGGCAAGGTTTTTTCCAAATGAAAGGTTGGTTTGGGCTGAACTGTTGCTAAAATACTTCTCTTTTGGTTCCCTTTATGTTAAACAGTGTGCTTATCTCCTGAGACTTGACTTTAACATTAATCTAAACACACATCTAATAATTTTCAATTTTTTAATTTCAAGGTGTTGTGGTGTGTTTTTTTTCTAATCATCCTCGTCTCACATCAAAAAGAACTATTATGAAAAGCAGCCATTTGTTTTTTCTTTAAAGAGTAAAACTAATTACTTTGAGATTATTAATACCATCCCAGGTTTCTAAGTCATTTCCCAAATGGGCTTGTAAGCACTACTTAGCTTTAAGTCAAGCATTCAGTTTCTTTGTGCTATAGAACAAGCACTCTTAACCAGTCAGCTAGAAGCCTATTGATTTTTGTTTTTACACCCTTACATCGCATATTCCCCTTGAACTTGGTGGCAATTCACCTGGTTTAAGGTGGAAGTTTCTGAATTTCATTACCTCATATTCACTCATCAGCAGTAATACTAGCACCAGATGGTGTATGTGGCCCCATTGTTGAGGAGGGATACCCCCATACCTCTGTAAATACATTCACTCCCTTAAATGAAAAACTCATGGTGCTGTCTTTCTCATTCCTATCACATCATCCTCAACTTTGCACCTATCTGAACAGTGTCAGTACAGTGGCTGGAAAACAGATGGTGAACACAAGGTCTATTACCACACACAGAAGGAAGATGCCATGAAGCATGACCGTGACATTCCTAGTCATATGATTTAATTTTAGGTAGTTCTGTGAGGAGCAAGGAGTCGGACTTACGATCCTTATGGACCCCTTCCAATTTGAGACATTCTATGATTCACCCAAAGTTGTCAAGATATTGTTTCCCATAAAACTAAAAATTGTCCACTGAATCTGAGCAAGCAGTAGTGTTGCTGTTATGCCTTCTACTCGAGTGTCTTGTTTTAACCTTTTCTTTGAAGTCTGTGTTTCTTGGTATCACACATGCAGCTTGTTCAGATGTAGTGTTCTAAAACTGAATCAATATAAAGCTTCTTGCGGATGCATGTGGTTATTATTTAAGTGACTCAGTCAAAGTTTTTATTATTGTCTAGGTTCTATTTACCAATATTTTGAGCTGTCCTCTTCTATTTTTTACAGATTTTGTTTCTACAGTCTCATATTTCTCCTTCTCTATTTCGGTTTTCCACTTGGTCTTCACTGGATACATAAGAAGTTAGATTACCAACAGTTAAATGTAACAAAACCTCATGGTCTGACTCACCTACTTCACAGGCTTTCCCATGCCTCTTAACTAATCTCTGAACACTGCTGCTAAGCAACAATCTGGCCTCTTTTCTTTTAGGCAAAGAATAAAGCTGTTCTGTAGATAGCAGAACTAATGAAGCCAGTTTGTCTGTGGACATGCTCAGCACACTCTGAACAACTAATTCTGCCCACACCTGGAGTACAACTCCTTCAGGACCAGGCTAGCAGCATTGTTTGGCAAATTTGGCAACAGAGATTCAAGTTTTCTCATTGTTTCTGCAGCAGATGGTAGATGCAATACCCCTCTTGCATCTGTTTATCTTATCAGATTGGAAAGGACCTGAATTGTCTTTGAGTCTCTTACTCCACTTTTCAATTATGCCAAATTAACTGGGTGAAACCTAATCAAACCCTCACGGCACCATCTTCTCAGAGAAACCAAGCTCAACATAGAAATGTTTTGGTTTAAAGCTCTTTTTTGATCCCCTGGTTTACTTATTTCCCCTCCATAGGCCATATCCATAGATGTTCTATCTCAAGCAGGAAGACATACAATGGTTTCTGAAATATTTTTAGGTGGATACTTTTATAATTCAATACCCTCTGTCAACAAGTCAGAAAAGCAAAGAGTTTATTTTCTCTTTACGACTTAACGCAGTAAGAGATCTATGGGTAGGGAATCTTAAAAAGATTTAAAGCCTGGCCTGTCCATTCAATTTCAAAAACCAAGTAGTTGTTAATGAATAAATATGTTTCAACTGTAAAATTAATGAGTTTACCAAAAGGTAGCCTGAATTAGCTAACTGAAGATGCCTCATCCTCCTTCAGAGTCCAGCACTGCCCTTTAAGTTTCATTAGAATGCCCTGTCATGGACGTCCATTCTACCTCCGGATTCATACAATTTTTTTTAGGGTCCTAACTAAAGGAAGTGGTTTAGAAGAGTCCCAGTCGACAGGACAGAGCTACAAATCCTTACCAGTGCGGGAATAACAGTGTTTAGATTCTAAATCACTCTCATATGCTAAGTTCTAGTAAAATATTGCAGGACAACAGTAACACTTCCTTCAAATACCTTTAAGAGTACTACAGAAACGATAAAAAAGGTGTCAGCAGACCTGAGAGAATTTGACTAAAGAGGAGAACCTGCCTTTAGCAGCTAGGAAGGAATTTACATTAGAAGGCTTGCAAGGATGTTTTAATTCTGTTAATAGTTGTAATGCACTACATGAGCACTTTTACTCCACAAGGAATAAGATTTGGGCTCTTCTCTTTGAGGCCTGCACAGTCTATCTAGGTAAAAGAGATGTTCTGGAAAGTTAAGATAAGCACTAACAAGAAGTCCCACTTCATTTAAGAGATACTCTGAACACCAACTCTGCCAGAACAGCTGGTGAAAATACTTTCTAAAATTGAAGGTGTGAAAAATAACACATGTAAAATAAGAGAAAATTGCTCATCCCTTGTATAAACAATGTTTGCTACCTCCAAAAGAAAAGACAGCACCACAAAATTGCTCATGAAGCTGAAGATGGAACTTTTTTATTCAAGTTACCTTCCTTTATCCTCCACAAACTGACTGCATTTAAGAAAGGCTAAGACTATTGCTATACTCAAAAGTTTGGCCAACAATTGGCAAAACAAGTTATGTATCCCTAAACATTTTTGGCAGTAAAATGTATATAATTCGTTAATCTGAAAAAACAAGTTTCAGACCCTGAAATAAGAAAAATCAACTGCACAGCCCCTGAGATAAGTCTTTCTTTAGCACAGTGAGAACCATGTGGCATTCTGCCATTGCTAATTCCTAGAGAATTCACTAAACTAACTCACAAGCTAATTTGGGAAAAAAAAAAAAAAACAAACTAAAAATCTTACATAGGATCCTTCTTTTCTGCTTAGTAGTCAAGAAATCACTGACCATAGCAGATAAACAAGGAAGTACTTATTTTATTGATAACAACAGCAACCAAAATATCTTATTGTTGTATATGGCAAGACAAACTGGCAAAATTATCTATAAAGTAGCTTTAATCTTTCTCATGGGGAAAAAAAAAAAAAAAAAGTGTCTATTCTTTAATCTCTAAGGGGACTGTGCCTGAACAAATCCAGAAGACTACATATGCCAGTTTCAAAGGGGGTTTCCTTAGCTTCACTGGTGCACTGGGGCATTGCTTGTTTTTTTAAGGGAGTGAGAGAGAGAAAAAAGTGACACTGACTTCTGTTTTGGAAAACAGTCATTCCAACACGTGCTTTAGAATCTAACAAAACTTCTGAACAGATGCAAGGGAGGACATAATGTTTTTCTACTGCTCCAAAGGAACATTTATCTGTATGAAAAAATAAAAATTGCCAGCTTCCAAATAATACATGAAAAATGTGTGTGCTTTTAGAAGATCAGACAGTCCTAAAATATGCTTTTTGATGTTCAAAAGCACTCAAACATCAAGAGCATACTTAGCAACAAACATGAAATTCCTTGGATATAAATCATAACAGTTTTATTATAAGAATTTTTAGACTGAAAGTAACATCATTTCCATATGAACCAGTTAATGCATGGATACTAAATAAAGAAGGACAGTTGCAGCTATTTTGTATCAGTGGGAATAGAAACACAGGCTATTTTCACACAGGGAAAAAAAGTCAAGAAAAACTAACACTTTCATACACTGAATCCAACTTCAATATTCTGTATGTGCATTTCACCATTACCTAGAAAAAAATGGATGAACTATTTGCAAATGGGTAGTTGTATGTGAGGGTTATCTCAACACAGAGAGAACTTACTGAAGAACTTAAACAATCAATAACACATATCAAAAGAATAAATGAGTAATGTTCTGAGCAAGACACAAAAACTGCAGTTACCTGACCATTCTGCTGTATGAACAAACTTATTTTGCAGTCGTCACCACCGCAAGCCAGAATTGGTACTAGAAAGGAAAAGAAGGTCTTCATTTTTTATAAAATCTAATATTCTAAGATATGAAAAAATACATAACTAATTTAAAAAATATATAGTATTAATAAATATATTACTATCTACAGACAGGCAAGTGTGATACCACTTTTTAATGTTTTCTACACTACATGCCTAACACTATTTGAAATAGGCTAGTATCTCAAGAACGCAAAACTCAGAAATTATTTTGGCACGCAAATAATATCTGCAAATATCTAAGCTGCTAAAAAGAGTAGTAGTTTGCCTCACGCTCACCTATCTGGTTTTGATTAATTATATTTTATTGATATCAACAGGCACTTGCAAGGAGCAAAACAAAATGACTCAAAACTAATGCAGTTCAAGTTCCTACATCAACTGAGATAAGTTTAGATGAAGTTACACAATTATTATACAGCAAATAAAAAGACAGACCAAAAAAGGAAGACAGATCACCACTATCTGTAACCAATAATATGAAAGCAATGAACATTATTATAAACATACTCAAGTCTTGAGTAGAGTACTAGTAGTACTACTACTAGTAGTAGTAGTCTTGAGTACTTCCACTGGCTATCCTAGAAAGTGCATAAACCCCATAAGCCTACTGAATCAAACCAGGCAAAGTTACATCTAAGGGTAAAAGAAGAGAAGTTAGGCTGTGTATTAGTTCATCTCTCCCACAGAAGACGATGGGGGAAAACAGTTAACCCTTATTCTACTCATTTTAGGACCTAAGGATGAAGTACTACTGCTAGGGACTGAAATAGTAAAAGAAAACGAATTCATTATAAAATTATGAAGAAATGAGTTCTCAGGGCTAGACACTCGCACTTCTCAAGTCTGGGTAGAAAACAGGATACTGAATTTCACTAAAATCAACTATTTCCTTTACTGTGGATAGAACAAAAATCAATTTGAATATTCATGATACTTTTACGCTGTATGCTAATTTCCTCCTTCTGCTTGTACCAAATCTCTGCCTAGTTATCCTCTTGCACTTCTAAGTCGCATTCCACATTCTTGTACCTCCATCATTTGCTGCTTCTTTCCAATATCTAAGTTACATTTCACCTCCATCTCCTCCTCATTTTACATAGGACTTAAAAAAATAAATAAATAAAAAAAAAAAATCACCCTTTGGACTGGGTATGAAAGAAGACCTGATTGTCACATCCACAGAAATTGGGCAAGAGTGAGGATTTCTTCCACAAGATACAATACGATGGATGTTCCTGGAAACAGTCCACTACTCTAATCACATATTTACTCCATGGAATGAAACTTTAATAAAAATAAGGACAGAATTATGATCTAGTTGCTGTAGCAGACAAATGCAAATAGTTTTACTCAAAAAGTTCTATTAAGAAATGTGTAACTGGCAAAAACAGACCAGCATGCAGATTCTTATATAAATGTTCTAGGTTATTAGAATCTGATTGAGATAAAAGTCCTACGAAGGAAAAAAGAAAAGTAAGTTGGATCAGCAAGGCTTTTTAGAGTTCACTTGCTCTTTTTTCCACCTGTTGTAATTCAGTTCTGAGGAGACAATTATTTACTGTCAGAGGCCAAGCTACATCACGGCACTTATCCAAGTGGTAGGAAGAAACACAGTGCATGACAAAAGAGCTGATCAAGATTTGTAAAATAGTAAATCCTATTCCCAGCATTTTAGAAGCAGAGTTCTGCAGACAACCAACCAAAACAGCACAAAGCTCTTCTTCAAGAATCAGAAACAAATGTACAGAAACTCCTCAACTAAGAGGCTGCCAGTAAAGTGCTTAAGCTGTATTCCAGCTGCAAATGACTGGTTAGATTTTTATGAGAAGTCTGTCAGCTTTCCTCATTTGACTTCTTCACAAAAATGGGTCAATTTTTTTTTAATAATTTATTTTTGAGGACAATCAGTTAAAACACTAGGCATCATGAACATCAACGCCTTCTGAAAGCTAAAGCATCCGTTGTGTACAAATCAAATTTCAATGTAAGCTTTAAATTTCTTTGCTTGGTGAAATTAGAGGTTACTGTAAACGCTTCTAATTTAGAAGTGTATAGTTTCTTATTTAAATAATTCTGTATTTAATTCCTGACTTAAGAAATGAAGATTTTTCTCAATAAAAGAATTTTTAAATCTTAATACAGCTGACGACATAGCCTTCATAAAGATTTCAGAGCAACTCCTGAAGTTTTCATAGATCATTTTTCCCTGAAGTTCATTGAAATTCCAAACTGCCATTACAGATTAATGTTTCTGACAAAATGATAAGCAGAGATATTTTTAATAATATATTTTAAGCTACTTTACTTAGATTCCAGAATTAACATACTCCTTTGAACAAAAACAGTTCCGTCATATGGATGACTATGTCAGGTTTAGGGAGAAAACACAGAACATGCCTACGCTATAGATTTCTCCAAGAAACATTTCTAATAAAACATTTGTGGTTCCAAACCTAAGCTATTCTGTGACAATTACAGCAACACAGTTCATTGGCACGAAAAACACGAAAGTATGGAATTGGAAAAAACCTATGCAAATAACTTCTCACTTGAAAATAATTTCACTTCTTCAGAAAAGTAAAGTACTCTTTTTCATGTTATGAGCACTGTGTTGCTTAGGACAATTTCTGTGAATGGGGATGGAAAGAGTCCATAGTAAAGGACTGTCAAGTGCTTAACACAACTTTCAGCAAAACTGGATTTGGGGGACTCTCGGAGCTTTTCATAGCAAAAGAAAATGCTTACTATTCCACCACTTAAAGAAGCTCCAAGTACTCCATACAATTTTAGTTTCAAAAGCATTTAGTTTTAAGAACTAATATGATAAATCTTAATTTAAGGTGTTTCCAAAATGAATAGTCACTTCTCTTACATACAACACATTTTCGACATTAAACAGATACCGTACTCTATAAAGTGTTACAGTGAGCGTCTCTTATCTGTACAACATCATAAATGAAGAAATAATTCATTGCTTTGCAGTTTGAATGATATACTCATTAAGCTGGCACTACAGACACCACTTCTATCAAAAATTCATATTAGAGGTAACGCTTTTAATTTATACTCAAGCCTTTTAACTTCATCTCAACAACCGCCTGTTAGAGTATTTACAGGAGAAAAAGAGAGAGAGGTTTAAAAGCTCTTTACTGGCGCAGACAATGCTTTTGGTATCAGACACACCCTGAAAACAGACATTGGTATTTTCAAATGGAACAACATATCTTGATAGACCTTTAATATCTCCCAGACTTATCACACACCAAAGAATAAAATAAGCTGGTGAATACCTACTCTGGAGGCATATAATCAAAACAACACATCAGTGTGGAATGCATTCAGCAAAGAGTTGAAAACTCTACATATAGTAAGAAAATTTAGTACTTTTTCTCTTGGGAGCCCACCACACCTCCATCCAGGGGAAAAACTGTAATGATACTTAAACACAAACTTAACTCGTGTATCTGGCTTGAGGATACATGTAGCTTTAAAAAAAAACAAAAACTTCTACATATTGGCAACAAAAGAATGTGCCTGTGGCAGGATACAAAATCTGAGCATTTATGTTAATAGAAAACTACATAAACCAGTCAGGTTACACTAGTTCAGCTTCTCAGGTTTTTTCACATTTAAGACTGAATAGGTGATAAACACTGCTTGTTAATCTGCAATTTTCAATGCAGGCCTGTAAGTTCTTTTTCTGGCTCTTGTTCTTCAATTCAAGAACAAACACAGCAGCACCGTAAGGAGCAGGTGAAACTACTGGTGTAGCCTCACCTTTTATTGTGGGCACCACAATACAAAAAAGACGTTAAGCTTTTAGAGAGTATCAAGGATGGCAAGGAAGATGGTGAAGCGTCTGGAGGGGAAGCCATAGGAGAAGCAGCTGAGGTCACTTGGTCTGTTCAGCCTGAGAAGACAAGACTGAGGGGAAACCTCATTGCAGTTACAACTTCCTCACAAGCAGAAGAAGAAGAAGAGAGGCAGACACTGATCTCTTTGCATTCGTGACCAGTGACAGGACTCGAGAAAATGGCATGAAGCTGAGTCAGGGGAGGTTTAGGTTGAGTATTGGGTTCTCTCCCAGAGTATGATTGACAACTGAAACTGAAGCTGAGTCGAAGTGGTCATAGCACCAAGCCTGACAGAGTTCAAGAACCATTTGGACAACACTCTCAGGCATGTGGAGAGAACAGGATTGTGATGAGCAATCCATCCTGCATTTCTGTAGGCCCAGCCTTAGCATAACTGAGCACAAACAGCGTGGGAACACTGAACTGTTTTGATAATGAACCTTCTGGTTTGAAACACAGAGACTCCTGTGCCAAAATAAGGGAGGAGTCCCAGAAGGTAAATAATGATTTCACACTGTGTGGACACCTACAGCAATCCAATTAAGTGTGTGATAGTATTGCATGTTTAGTTTGTAGATCCAATAACTTGAGAGTGACCACAAACTGGGTGACTTGTAAGTGTATAAAAGGGTGGCTTATGTAAATGAAGTGGAACACTGTTGATCACATTGCTCGTAAACGGATTTTGTTCTGAGCCCCTCCGTCTACACAGGCACATGGTGTGACTCTTGGGGTGTCCTATGTAGGGCCAAGAGTTGGATTTAATGATCCTGATGGGTCCCTTCCAACTCAGCATTGATCATATTCAACAATCATTCTATCCTATTCACATACAGCTTTGTCACCCCCTTTTAAAGCTCTCTGTCTTAAGAGTTCAACTAAAAACTCCATTTGAGTGTCATTTTGAAGATGCTGTAATCAGTCAGTGTTTTTCTAATTACTAAGAAGAGTTCATTGAAAATCTTTAAATACAAACATCAGCTTAGGTTATTCCAATAGAAAACAAAAACTCTGGCATAGGAGTCTGGAGTCAGTCAAGTGAAAATCTGTTCGGGGGATTTCTTAGATTTTATGTTTCCTGCATTGATATTCAAGATGTGCAGCTGTACTTACCACTGCTGCCAGGCAAGAAGGATAAGCAGACATCCATAACAAATCCATTTCCAAACTGCAGAATTTCAATGCATTTAGCTGGAAAACAGGAATAGACCATGTTGATCTTATTCACTGTAAGTATTACAGTTGCACTGTCCTTTCCTAATACATTATACAGTTAATATTTCCCATCCATTTTTCCTTTAGGGAGCTAAAAATCTTCTACATTTTTTTAGAAGCCTAAATAATAACATTATCTTCTGTGGGGCCAGGCCATAGAAATACATCCAGAATTAGTTGAGTTAGAAGGTAAGCTACTATTCTCCACTGAGTATTAAATCTATACAGCTTCACTGTGATGACATATCAGAAGCAATAAATATTGCAAAATATATCCTGTAGCAACAACATTCTCTACACAGGAAGCTACAACTGAATCCATTTGCTGGAAGAGCAGCTAGAGAGATGACGAAAAACCTGCAAACAGCCTGAGATCTAGAAATGGCTAAACAGGTAAGCCATCCAGATCAAAATAAACAACAGGATAGCAGAAAAAACTCTCTACAGCCAAAGAATTTGTCCCTCCATCTCTGGAACCCAAAACAGCAAGACAAAATGGAAAGGACAGGATTTCACAGTGTTTTCTGGAAATATGAGAAATGTCTTCCAGCACATGGGACTAAATACTGGCACCTCCCAACTCTCTCTCTCATGCAGGCAAGGCAGTGCAAAATCTTCAAATACACCAGATAAGGAAGAAAGTACCTTAAGAGATGCGGTCACTACAACTCAACTAGCAAATAACATTTTAAATCTAATTATCTACCCTAATTATTTCTTATGTATTTCAAAAAGCTGTTTTCCCATGTGTCCATGCAAGAGCCTAGTTCATAAAAAGGTCAGGATCCTGTTATCCCAAGCTTCATTGGACTCAAATCAATAGTAACAAACAAGTGACACCGTTCCAATGTCAGCATTAATCACTTTACTATGTAATTTTACTTCACATGCACATACAGCTATTCTGTTCCCACATTACAGGGCAAAATGATGCCTCATATGATCAGATTCTGAATATATATTAAAAAACCCTAAATTTATCCAGCATATCACTAATAAAAAATAAAGATAAATCATTTGGCAGAACAAATCCGACCCAAGGCTTTCAAAGAGCGATACAGTGTTTTGATGCACTAAAGTCTAAGACAAATCAACAGAGTTGCATTAAAAGATGTTAGTAATTAGTCTTTACTTAAATGGATAAGCATTCATCACTTTTATCTAGCCAGTATGCTGGCTCTAACCTTACAAAAACATTACCTTCTGGACCATGCCGAGACCAGATTCTCACAGTGGAGTCAGAAGCTGCAGAAGCTATTAGCAGGTTTAGGTCAGGTTCATCTGACTGGTAGACAGCATCCACAGCACAAACAGCATCTGTGTGGCCTTTGAGGGAAATGCTTTTGACAGGCTGAACACAAGAAAATTTTACAAATTTTTAAATTCCAGTAACTTATCTGAGAGAATTTTTAAAGCCATTTCAGGAAATAAAGTAATTTAATACTGAAAATGAGTTGCATACCTGCAATGGCAGAGCATCTGCAAACTATGCCTAAGCTATAGCATATTCTAGGAAATCCAAAGAAAGGATACAGCACATAATGAATATTAACTTGATTTTGTTCAAAGCTGAACAGAATTAAATGTTGGTGTGCACACTATACAAACATCACCACTCCTTGAGGAAAGCCGGAAACAGCATAGAAGTTAGGAAGAGCAGTTTTACTTCATTTTCTACTTCTCTTGTCCCTCACCCTAAAGAACATTTCACAGAAGTCTGGAGAACCTTGGTGAAGGAAAACAGAGCACAAAATGAAATAAGCAGCACTACGGCAGCTCTAGCAGCAATGTTTCCCATGTTCTCACAAATCGAAACAGCTTTTATTCCTTCAAAATGACACCATGAAAAACAAAACCTCTAAGTCTAGACTTCAGCATCTACTTTCTTAATTAATAAATGTAAGTGATTCAATTTGCAATCTGTTCTTCGTAAACACAAAGACCAAAACGACTTTAATTCTGCAACAAGAAATCATCCAGCATTTATACAAATTTTATCATAAACTTGTCTGACATCTCTTTCCAAAATATAGCTTGGTAGGTCCCAGTAAGAATTTTTGATCGGTCTTATATAACATTTTGTCTGGTTTTAAAAGTTTACACTGGTTTAGAACTGTCATTACAATGTGTATATTTGGCCACATTCTTTTTCAATGATTGCCATAAGGCTGTGCACCACAGCAGCAGAAAAAGTTAAAAAAGAAGTCTGTATGTTATCTTAAATAAATGCATAAACAGTTACAACGGATCAGGACCAGAAATAACTTATTTCTGAGAACATTCCCACACCAATTACATTCTCCCTACTATGCATTCTTGTGCACTTTAAAGTGCCAAGTCCAATCTAGTTTGAAACAGCCAGTGAAACGAGTTACGTACACAGCCATTCACCAAACAATGCCTAGTAAGCAAGATTTTAAAAGTTAGATAACAAATTAGAGGGGTTTAATCTAAATTTCAGTTCATTCAGAAGGCTCTATTACACAATACTCCATCTTTTGCCTTATATTTCACAGTATGAATGATAAATTAGCATGTCTCCTTTCTTTTCTCAGTTTCTCTGACAAAATTCAATTGTTCCATGGATTTTTTAATTTCATTTTTGTTAAGCACCTACCCAACTTGTATACCATCCTGTTAAGACTACCTATAAACAAACACTACACTATTGCACAGGTTGACTGGGTATCACCAGAAATAAGTAGATGAAGAAGGGTACAGAAAATGTCAACTCAATGGATCTCATAGTTTGAAGATTTTAAGGTGGTTTAAAGAAAAGAGACACATGAGATCAGAAAGCTGATGAGTCAAGAAGAGACAAACAAGATCTTTCAGACACGCTAAACAAACCCACCTGATGACTGATTGGTTAGTTAATTTCTTTACAAATGTTGATTTGAAAAAGATGAACTACAGAAAAGAGGAAACATTTACAGTAAAACACAGCACGACAGAATACCAACAGTTACAAGGATACACACATGGGATTCAATAGTCAAAGTAAAACAAACAGGTATGAACCAGAAACACAGACAAAACAGATAATTTGAGATATGTGAGAATCTAGAAGAGGGAGCTTTGAAAAGCAGTTATTCTATCTTACCTGATTATTCCATGTTCCTGTACCATTCCATTCCCAAAGAATAAGCTGTTTATCAGATCCACCAGAAATTAACTCTGTTTCAGAAGCTAAAAAATACATATTGGTAAGTTTTGAGAACACTTAACTTTGAAACATTAGACAACAAACATAAGCAGTTACATTGGTTACAAGTCACAAAATATCACTGGTAAATAAAGTATGGCTAATAGGAGTTGCACTGTGTAGAACAGCTTAAAAGCAAATATATTAGCTAAAACAGCACAAAGACAAAAGTCACAGGAATATTTAAAGTTCTGGATGAATGTGATAAAAATATCTTTCCAAAAGAATCTCAAATCCAACAGTGGAAATTAATCTTTTGTGCTTATGTTTGGTCTTTTTGGAGCATAGGAAAATATATCAAGAGAAATCTAACCAAACAGAATTCAAAGGTCCACATGAAAATTTAACTCCCAAGTTCCCTGAAAAATAATTTCTTTTAATCAGTTTTAAGAAGAATGTGTTTTAGTGCAATCAGTTGAAGGATGGCAGATCTTATCACCATTAAACACTAATGTCTTCACCCCAGTACACCTTCTCTAAAAAGGCAACCTGCACATTAAATTAAGGTCTAATCAATGGCCCCAGTGATTTTCCATAAATGACTAAGGGCAAGAATACATGCCTTTGAAAAGTCTGCACTAAGTCACACTAAATCTTGGAATTACTATCAAGTAAAATCTTCTTAAGTGTCTCAAATATTTCTATCCATCTAAAGATTATATTTTTTCATGGATATGAACTCTATGCAACTTAGAGCTGCATACTCAGAGATTCTCAGTGCCTTATGAGCAATCAGTTTACAAAGTCAAAACAGGCAAAACTCCAAACCCTTACTAAATAGCCTGAGCACAGTTCAATTGTTCCATGGACCAATCTGTCAGGAACACCACAGCCCCAGGCAGTCATCCTCCTGGGGCACACTTGGCCATGGGGCCAGGAGCAGAGAGCCTGACTGAATCCCCACACTCAGGAAGCTCACCTGGGTTTGGCAAGTCACATTCCTGTGAGGAATGATGTCAAATTGACACCTCAAGTACTGTGTCCACTTCTATGTCCCTCAATTCAGGAAGGACATTGAGATGCTGGAGCAAGTCCAGAGAAGGGTAACAGAGCTGGTAAAGAGTTTGGAGCATTACTTTATGAGGAGCAGCTGAGAGAGCTGGGGATGGGATTTTTTTTAGCCTGGAGAAGACTCNGGACGTGGCACTCAGTGCCATGGTCTCGTTGACATGATCATGTTCGGTCATAGGTTGGACTCGATAATCTGAAAGACCTCTTCCATCTAACTGACTTTGTGATTCTGTGAAAATACCTACTAGAAAGCCGAGTTTAAGGCGAGAGGATGCGCTGCAACTCCCCATTTCCTTCAGTTTACAGCTCAGCCCCTCTGTTGCCGACCCTCCCCTCCCCTACGAGCAGCGTTCCGGCCCCGAGGGGAACCAGCTCCCGGCCCCGCCGCTGTCTCTCACACCCGAGGGAACGGGAGCTACTCACTGCAGTCCCTCCGGCGGATCCAGCGTACGCAGTTCACCCTGCCGGCGTGGCCGCGGAGCGCGGCGGCCGCCCGCCTCGCCTGCGGGACAAGAGAGAGCACCGACGTGAGGAACCCGGCCCCAGCCCCGACCCGACCCGCCCCACAGCGCATCAGCTCACCGTCGGGTCGTAGAGGACCACGTCGTGGCAGCTGCCGAAGGCGAGGAGGCCGCCGCGGCCCCAGGACACGGTCCCGCCGCCCGCCCGGTTGGCGCAGCAGGCGACGTGACAGAGAGACACGGGCGCCGCCATCTTGGCCGCCGCCGCCGCGTGCGCGACCCCGCGCGGCTCCCGTGGCAACGACCCCGCGAGGGGCGGTGCCGGGGGAGGAGCGGCCCGGGCAGCTCCGGGCGGCTCGGCTTGCGGTGCTTGGGGGGTGTTCTGGGGAGGTCCGAGTTTCGATCTTTATTGCGCCTTTTGCCAGGCGCTCAAAGGTGTAAAAGGTTTAAAACTTTTCTGTTTGGTTGGGGGAGGTGGGGTTTGTGTTTGTGTGTGTATAGGAGAAACAGAATCACATAATGAGGTTGGAAAAGACCTCTGAGACCATCGAGGCCAACCTGTTACCGAACACCACCTTGTCAAACAGACCACGGCACGAAGTGCCATGTCCAGTCTTTCCTTAAACACCCCCGGGGATGTTGATTCCACCAACTCCCTGGTCGGTTCATTCCAATGTATAATCACTCTGTGAAGAAATTTCTCCTGATGTGCAACCTGAACCTCCCCTGGCACAGCTTAAGACTGTGTCCTCTCATCCTGTCACTAGTTGCATGGGAGAAGAGGTTGATCCCCACCTCCTACAACCTCCTTTGAGGTAGTTGGAGAGGGTGATAAGGTCACCCCCAAGCCTCCTCCAGACTAAACAGCCCTAGTTCCCTCAGCTGCTCCTCATAGGACTTAGCCTCTAGACCCTTCACCAAGTTGATTCCACATGTACTAGGAAAGAGCTGAGCTGAGTATCAGAGATCATGTTCTTATTACCCATTTCAGGACTGTTTCAGTCACCTGTGAAGCCACCTCCTGATAAGGAATCATGCTTAAATTAAGTCGCTGACCTTGGGGTGTGTTTAATATTACCATGTATGATGTCCTAAAATTACTGTCACA
>VYXB01002049.1:400232-451703 GCA_013397135.1 Pachyramphus minor | reverse complement strand
ACTGGACGTGGCACTCAGTGCCATGGTCTCGTTGACATGATCATGTTCGGTCATAGGTTGGACTCGATAATCTGAAAGACCTCTTCCATCTAACTGACTTTGTGATTCTGTGAAAATACCTACTAGAAAGCCGAGTTTAAGGCGAGAGGATGCGCTGCAACTCCCCATTTCCTTCAGTTTACAGCTCAGCCCCGCTGTTGCCGACCCTCCCCTCCCCTACGAGCAGCGTTCCGGCCCCGAGGGGAACCAGCTCCCGGCCCCGCCGCTGTCTCTCACACCCGAGGGAACGGGAGCTACTCACTGCAGTCCCTCCGGCGGATCCAGCGTACGCAGTTCACCCTGCCGGCGTGGCCGCGGAGCGCGGCGGCCGCCCGCCTCGCCTGCGGGACAAGAGAGAGCACCGACGTGAGGAACCCGGCCCCAGCCCCGACCCGACCCGCCCCACAGCGCATCAGCTCACCGTCGGGTCGTAGAGGACCACGTCGTGGCAGCTGCCGAAGGCGAGGAGGCCGCCGCGGCCCCAGGACACGGTCCCGCCGCCCGCCCGGTTGGCGCAGCAGGCGACGTGACAGAGAGACACGGGCGCCGCCATCTTGGCCGCCGCCGCCGCCGCCGCGTGCGCGACCCCGCGCGGCTCCCGTGGCAACGACCCCGCGAGGGGCGGTGCCGGGGGAGGAGCGGCCCGGGCAGCTCCGGGCGGCTCGGCTTGCGGTGCTTGGGGGGTGTTCTGGGGAGGTCCGAGTTTCGATCTTTATTGCGCCTTTTGCCAGGCGCTCAAAGGTGTAAAAGGTTTAAAACTTTTCTGTTTGGTTGGGGGAGGTGGGGTTTGTGTTTGTGTGTGTATAGGAGAAACAGAATCACATAATGAGGTTGGAAAAGACCTCTGAGACCATCGAGGCCAACCTGTTACCGAACACCACCTTGTCAAACAGACCACGGCACGAAGTGCCATGTCCAGTCTTTCCTTAAACACCCCCGGGGATGTTGATTCCACCAACTCCCTGGTCGGTTCATTCCAATGTATAATCACTCTGTGAAGAAATTTCTCCTGATGTGCAACCTGAACCTCCCCTGGCACAGCTTAAGACTGTGTCCTCTCATCCTGTCACTAGTTGCGTGGGAGAAGAGGCTGATCCCCACCTCCTACAACCTCCTTTGAGGTAGTTGGAGAGGGTGATAAGGTCACCCCCAAGCCTCCTCCAGACTAAACAGCCCTAGTTCCCTCAGCTGCTCCTCATAGGACTTAGCCTCTAGACCCTTCACCAAGTTGATTCCACATGTACTAGGAAAGAGCTGAGCTGAGTATCAGAGATCATGTTCTTATTACCCATTTCAGGACTGTTTCAGTCACCTGTGAAGCCACCTCCTGATAAGGAATCATGCTTAAATTAAGTCGCTGACCTTGGGGTGTGTTTAATATTACCATGTATGATGTCCTAAAATTACTGTCACATTGCAACTGAGCAATGGCCAGAACCTGGACGGGGTGATCTGAATATGTTTGAGTGCCTCTGTTTTTCAAGAAAAGAAGATTTTTTTCAAATCTTCAAAGCAAGATTTTTTTTTTTCAGAGAAAAGAACAGAGCACATTAGTGAATTTCATCTGTTACATTTTTGTTTTTTCATTTATTGATATATTTACTGCCCTTCCTGCACAACAAATTAAAACCAAATCAAGAAAAATAAATACTGCCATAGTATTCTAGTTTTACTTGCATGGTCACTGGCCTGGAGAAAAGAGGTCACTGCAGGCTACTACACCATATGAATGTGCTTGCACTGCATCAGGCACTTGGCTTCACAGGCTCGAGGATTTTGCCAGTTCCCAGTAGCTACAGTGCAACCTTCTGCCCTACAGGCTGTATAAGAGTCTCAGTAGGACTTTCAAGACCTCCACTCTGCCTCCAAATGCTCTGGCTCACACATGCAGAAGGCCCTGGAGCAGAAGCCAGGCTGAAGTATAAATGGAGAACTCTGCAATGAAAGTGTGGAAAGGGAGAGAAACAGAGATGTGCTTCCTGACCCCAAATTGCACCTGGGATATGCTGAAATAATTGAAACTGAACTGAAAAGCTGGAAAGCCTGGGCTAGAGGGAGAAGTCATCTCTATGGGGCTGTGCAGGGAATGAGGTGGGGACCAGGAAGAGAAAGCAGAAAGCAAGCAGGCATCCAGAGGAAGCACTCATATATAGCATTGGGAACACTTTGGGCTATAAAACTCTCCTGCCAGGCCTTCATCTTCCCATGTGCCTGTGTGTTCTTGAATGCTGGCTGTCAGCAGCACTGTAACCTGACACAAAAATGTTCCAGCTAGGCACAGTTTTTTCCAGTGGGTATGAAAGGAAGGAAGCTGTGCCTGATCACACACAAGATACAGCCAGAAATGTTAGCTGCTAAGGGAACAAATGACTCCTTGCAGAAAAATGCATGGATCTAGTAATCAAAGCATGCTTTAACTGAGGAGTGCTGTCCCAAGCTGCCAAGGATGGCTGCACAGCAGTCAGGTTGCACAGCAACCTCCTTCTCAGCATGCCCTGCCAGGGTTGGAGTCAGGGCTCCGGCAGAAGGAGGTCGGGCACTGCCAAAAAGCTGGGTCATGTTGAAGGAGTTGCCTCTGTTGCTGTGGGAACAAAGCTGGTTCTGACTGTGATTGTAGGCATAAGTGTAGGCTTTTCCAAGATGGATTGGGTGAGGGATTCCTCTCTGACACAAAAAGTTAGCTCAGCTGATAGACACCTGCTGCTGCTGCTGTCCTGTTGGAGAGACTTGGAGGTGCACATGATACCTGAGGGTGCAAGGGCACTGTGCCTCCATCCTGCAGGGTTTTGTGGCGCTGGTCTTCTCATACTTAGGCCACCACCTCGGGAATGGTGCTTTCCCAGCCAATTTGAGAGAGCACGTTATAGAGGGTTGCTGGTGCCAAGTATTGGCACTGAATGCCTCCTTTCTCCAAATAAAGGTCTGTCACTACAACCCTGTGCCACCCCAGTACTTCCCAGCGCTGCAAGAACTGGGCTAAATCAACACGGATTATGGACTTGAAAGTACCATGAGGAATGCTGTAACAGCACCATGGCACCATGGCCAAAAAGCACAGGAAGCTGGATTGGTGTCAGGACAGATCAGACCAGACAAGCCTCATTTCTTACTTTTTGTAAGTATTATGTCTGACCAAGACCTCATTCACACAAGACCTTGAGCCTTGGGTCTAACCCAAGAAAGTTTTTTTGTGAATTCTCTTGGAAACTGAAATATCTCAAGGATGGTGTGTGAGAAGTTCAGAATATTGGATAATTATACCAGAACAATATGCCTTTTGGGAATGTGCTTTATAAGGAATTAATGGTGGTGGTCAATGATGTTACAGGGATGGAAAGGACATACTCTGGACTAGTCAGCAACAGCCAGTCTTAAATCAAAGCTAATGTCCTTACTGAATTAAAATCTGTCCTTGCTGTTTTCCTTCATAGTCCCAGAAAATAACTTCTTCACTATTCAGAAATATATGTAAAAATAATCTTCTGCTTTTTGCCACCTTTGGTGTAATTTTTGAGGAACAGGAAGAACTCAGTTCATTGAACATCAGAAATAGTTGTTGTGGTGCCTAAGCAGACTTCAAAAGTCACTCCATATCTTTGTTTGCATCTTTTACATGTCCCAGTTTGGTTCTGCCAATGGAGTTACATCAACAAACTCCCATAAGGGAGACACTACTTACCTTGGCAAAAGGTTTCTTGAGCTTAAAATGAATTTGCCAGTTTGTTAGATATTGGAGTAACTTCAGTTGTTCTGTTATTGGAATAACTTTGTTCCAATAGTAAAATAGTAGCAAAATAGTAATTTTGATGCTAAACTCATCTCTACAACGCAGGTTTTGCAGGCAGAGATGCCTTAGTGCTCTTCACGTGCTCCTTACCCAACTCAGTTATGCTTGCAGCTTTATGATAGAGACTGAAAAAATGCACTAGTCAAAAAGTTATATATAGTATTTAATGTATTTATCTATGTCTAAACATTGAGATGAAAATATAATAATATTACAAATGTGTTTTCATTTCCCGCAGAATGTTTCTGAAGTATTATACAGCATGTTTAGCCTCATCTTTCGTTTCTTGTTTTCTGAGGTGTTGGATATATATTGCATGTATTGTTAATTGAATGCATGTTGAGAAGAAATCTAATCTTTTGCGAGGTTAAATCAAAGTTTTATGTTTTCTCTTATTGGGTGGAGTCTTGTTAATATAGAGGAATATATATTAATAGGCAAGAGTCATCATATATGATACTATGAAAAGCAGCAATCACATGTTAAGTTTAAAGTTACGTGTACTTTAATTCTATAGAAGAATGTTCAAAAGTTGCTAAATGAGCAAAGCCATGTACTCAAAGGTTGGGGGGCCTTGTTCTTGTAAGTTTTTGAACTTAGCCTATCTCTATGTGTCTTCATTGTATACTTGCCTTATGAAGTAATTGCCAATGCAGTTGCCTCGTATACAAGTTACTGCTTGCTATTTTTACTGTAGGTTGCTTGCCTCCAATAGCAACCTGGACAAATACTGTCTGGAGAATGAGACAGCTATTCAGTGTTTTAATTTCTCCTCATTAGTTATATCATGGCTGTACAGTAGTCTTAGCCCAGAATTATCTTTTTCCTAATAGCCTTCTTCAACCTCCGCAGCACCTGAATGTCTCGGGAAAAATTATACAAGTTATGTTTTTCTTTATAAGATAACTGTTAGGCAGAGGGGTATTATTATATTCATTTTCTTGGTGACAATTTTTTCATAGACCAGAATGGTTTGGTTTGGAAGGGACCTTAAAAATCATCTACTTCCAATTCCCCTCCCATGGTCAGGGACATCTTTCACTAGACCAGGTTGCTGAGGGCCCCATCCAACCAGTATTTGAACATTTACAGGGATGGGGCAGCCACAGCTTCTCAGGGCAACCTGTTTCAGTGCCTCACCACCATCACAGTAAAGAATTTCTTCCTAATATCTAACCTAAACCTACTCTTTCAATTTGAAGCTATCCCTCCTCGTCCTACCACTTCACTGCTTGATGCTTAATCACTCCCTTTCTTTTCTGTAGAAATCCCCCTTTAGGTACTGGGAGGCTGCTCTAAGGTGAACCCAGAGACTTCTCCAGGCAGAACAACACCAAATCTCTCAAGCACCATATATTTTAAGTGAAGAAGTATCTGTTGTGGAAGACAAAGAATAGCATCTAGGAGAGCAGTGAGCCATCCACAACATCCATTGCCTCCAGCTTGGATTGAAAGGCTTGGATTGAAACTTGGAAATGAGATTCCAGCACTGGGACACTTCTGATGGCTTGTGGGGGGCCAAGGTTTCATCTGCAGAATCAGAGCTGGAGCACTGTGAAAATAAATAAAAAACAATAGTGACTAAAAACATAAAGATGAGTTTAAATTACTTCCAAGCTTCACAGAAGATACCCCATACAAGAGCTAGGAACAATTCTCTTGCCTTTGACATCTTGAGTACAGATCCAGCCTCTTCCTTTTTGCTAGCTGTGAGATCTACTTTGGAAGGCGTTTCAGTGCATGAGGAATACTTACAGGCTTATGACAGATATTGTCACTTGAATAGATTTAATTTAAAACGTTTAGAATAAGTTTTTAGAAACAATTTCTCCTTTAATTCATCTCACTGAAGACCGAAATCTGAATGATGCTGGTGAAAGAAGTTGAACTGAACAAATCTTAACCATAGCTATTTCCATTTTTCTTGAAGGCTGTATTTTAATTATTTTATGAATAGCTTACATCCCCACTGCCAAAATGGATTTCTGATTTTCTAAAGAAAAAATAAATTAATTATTTAGAAATATCATTCACACTTAGTTCTGCAAACAATGACTGTAATTGCTGGCTGAAAGAAATTCCACAGAAAATCTCTCTGATTTTCTTTTTTTTTTTAAAAAAGAAGACCTAACGCAAACATGACCTAGAAAATTGCTTGGGGGGGGGGAAGAGAGAAAAAGGATGAAACAGCTTGTCACATAATCAAATTGATTATGCATTATGTTTTTGAAGCAGAAGCTCTAAAAAGAGACATAATAATAGGCATTCATTCCAGAGGGTGTACATGTATAAACACACACACACGCACACAGACACACACACAAAAGAAAGAGTATGTGGAAATGCCATCTGGAATACTTAAAATCATATTTTGCACTTACATTCTGTATTAACAGTAGATTTGATATTGTATAAGATATTGTTCCACACCATAGAATAATATCTTCCAAAACAAAAAATAAATTGGGTAATAATCTCCTGACACATTTCTTCATGCTCATTTAAAAAACCCAAGCTTAACATGTTGAATTAATGTCAATGGGTTATTTTATTTGAACAGACACATATATATGCATGCAACCACACCCACTGCATATATATTTATAATGGATTTGATCATGAAGGGTTGTTGCACAAGTTATGTGATATTTAGTAATCTCTGGAAAGATAAGGCTGATCCAAAGCCTTCAGTGGTCAAACAAATTCCCAGTATTTGATGAGGCTGTGAGTCAGGAATCTGGTTACTGACACTAGGAACTGGCAACTTTTTTTATCTGTATGATAATGCCACACTTCCCTGCTCTTTTTCACTGTCTCACTCCTGGTACCTTAGTGAGCATAGGTAGGAAAATTAGTAACCTTCTAACCTTCCCATCTGGAGCTGTCACAGGTTTCAGCTATGAGGAAGCACAAACAGCATTATAAGTTTTTATGAGGAAATCCCCATTTCCACTGTTAAGCTCTCAAAGGCAAACGTCTGCTGAGTCTCAGAGCTGCAGGGGAAAGAGGAACATGACACAGCATATCCAATGCTCATACAGCAGCTTGCTTGTGTTACTTCCTTTCCTAGGAAAGGTAAAAAAAACCTCTCTAATTTCTGTCAAAACGCACTTTCTTTTTAAATTTTTTTTTTTTGGGGGGGGAGGGTTTGTGGGTTTTTTTTCTTTTGGTATTGATGTATATTGGTGTATGAAGTTTCTGTAGTAGACAACAACTTCTCTGGAGTATTTGATGAACTGCTTCAACACACATTATAGATGAAGTTGTAAGAAAGGCTGGAACCTGTCCTGATGCAGTGGCCACAAAGTGCCCTGTGCCATTCAAGTTGGAGTTGGCATTCCATGTGACTCTGCTGGTTTTCACCTGTCACCCACAGCAGGACACAGCTTGGACAATTGCCACAAGCAACAGAGGAGAAATAAAAACAACTTTATTCTGAAAGAGGGGAATATGCTTTCTGTTTAATGTAGCTCAGCTTATATAAGCGGCTCAGAAGATTTCATACCACACTAGCATTAAGAAAACATTGTTAACAAGAAAGGTGTTTCATACAGAGATATAAGACTGAATAGTAGTTGATGGAAAAGAAATTCAGAAAGTAAAAGAATTGACTGAACACGAGCAAAAAAATATCCGAATGGTAAATCAATCGAAGTATTCCAGATTATGCAACTGCAATGTACTGAACAGGAACTTGAAATACCTCTTCAGATTTAAGGTAGTGAGAGCTGCTTTGCATCTAAAGCTTGGGTTCAACTTCTTCTAAATAACAATTCCAAAATACATACTCCTTGGACATTGAGTTAGTATTTTGATAGTTAAAATTGACTCAGTGGATAAAATGGAAAAAAAATGAAAATTAGTTTGCATAAGGAAAACACCATGAAATGGAGAAAATATGAAAATATGAAAAGCTACATCAGTTTAACCATTTGGAAAAACATATACAACATAACTTAATCTGGCATTTCCAAGCAGATGAGTTTTAACTCTCATGTGCTAAAGTGTTTTGAGGCAAGTTATTTTGTTTTAACTTTTATTTATGTTTCCAGTCATGAACAGAGCATTTAAAGAAGTAAAATACTGAAGCACGCATGTGTAGAGAATGAGGGCAAAAGCAACCTCTGCACCAGTGAGCCTTACAGGACATTCTGCAAATAGCTTTGCATGAAAGAACCAGGCAGAAGGGGCACCTACCAAAAGCCTGCAGTGCACACTGAAATTCACTCATGAGAATCAAACTTCTGCACACTCAGCAGCAATAATACTCAGACAATAGATGCTTACCTTTCATGCTGCATTAACTGTCAACAAAACCAAATTTATACAAGGCTAGAGTGAATTTTTACCTCATTTTGAGCGCATGAAAAAAATCTCATTTCACAAAGGAATATTGGCAAGGTAAATTGCAACACTCTTCATAGTTCCTTCCCCAGTTCTCCCATTTCTTCCATCCAAAACATCCTTCATCCATGTTATCACTACAGCAAAACTTGCATTGTGCGTCAGACAAACAGGTAAAGAAACTTTCATCTACCCATTCTATTTCAGTCCCACACTATTCCACATGTCTTACTTCAAACTCTTGAAGCTGCAGTGTCTCAGAGAAGTTTCAGTCCGTCTCTTTCTCATCACCCCTGTTGCTTCAGTCTGCTGACCTACTCCTGCAGCTTCTTAACTTTGTGGCACAGATCTTCAATGAGGACACATCTACTATGTGCTAGAAGACCGTCTCCTGCTACCCCAGCCTCAATGAGAGGCCCTAGGCGTTCCCTACAGGTCAAGATGTGGAGAGCTGCATCCTCCTGGAGCTCTCTCTGGGTCTGGCCTCTCTCTCTCAGGGCCTCTGGCCCTGCTTAAGCAGGAGGGTTGGACAAGACAAATTTCAGATGTCCCTTCCAAACTCAGCTATTCTGTGACTCTGTGGATCTGTTACAGGGAAATTGTTCCAGTTTCTGCTGTGGACCAGACCCTGCAGTGCATCACCACCACTGCTGAGGAGATGGATGCAGTTCAGAGCAGAGCTGCTGTGTCCTTCTGCACAAACTGTTACACAAACTGCTGCATCCATTTGCTCCCTCAGTCACCTCCTTTATGAAATGCTTTTCTGATTGTGCAATTTATCCTTTCAGTAGTGTTTCTTTTAATAGCAGGACAGGAGCTGGACCTTCAGAGACCATATCCAGCCTAAATCATGGCATGAGTCACAGGCGTGCTCTAACAGGTGATCATATTTTCTACAGACAATGAATTCTGAGCCAACTCTTCTTCTCCATCTGTACAAAATGTGGACAAATCAGTAACACATTGAGTGAGCAATTGGCTGATGGGTCAGGCTCAAAGAGTTGTCCTAAATGGGGTTACATCAGGCTGGTGGCCAGTCACCTGTGGAGTTTCCCAGGACTCAGTTTTAGGATCAGTGCTGTTTACTGCTACAGGAACCAAATGTGAACTAAGTAAGCTTGCTGAAGTTGAATCTTTCAAGAGCAGAGAGGCCTTATAGAGAGATCTGGATGAACTAGAGAACTGGGCAACCAACAGTATGAATTTTAAAAAGAGCACATGCTAGATTCTTCATCTGGAACAGGGTAATCCTGGTTATACCTACAAATTGTGGGACAGACAGGCTGGAGAGCAGCCACGCAGAAAGAGATCTGGGAATTTTGATTGATGGCAAGTTGAATGTGAGTCAACAGTGTGTCCTGGCCACTGGCCTCCTACCAGGAGGGCCAACAGTGTCCCAGGGTGCAACGGGCAAAGCATCGCCAGCTGGTCAAGGGAGGTGTTTGTCCCACTCTGCTCTGCACTGGTGCAGCCTCACCACATCAGACTATTAGAGTGTGTCCAAAGAAGGCAACCAAGATGATGAAAGGTCCTGAGGGCAAGACTTCAAGGAGTGGCTGAGTTAGTTTGTTCAGTTGTGAGAAGGCTGAGGGGTGGCTTCATTGTAGTCTACAACCTCCTCAAAGGTGGCACTGGAGGGGAAGGTGCTGATCTCTTCTCTCTGGTGACTAGAGATAGAACATGAGGAATTGGAATGAGTGATCTGTGTCAGGGGAAGTTCAGATTCTTC
Organism: Pachyramphus minor; assembly: GCA_013397135.1. Taxonomy (NCBI): domain Eukaryota; kingdom Metazoa; phylum Chordata; class Aves; order Passeriformes; family Tyrannidae; genus Pachyramphus; species Pachyramphus minor. The sequence continues at coordinate 441,804 of VYXB01002049.1, read as the reverse complement.
ACTGTGATGGTCATTGGTCATTGGTCATTGGAACAGGCTCTCCGGGGAAGTGGTACAGCACCAAGCCTGTCAGAGTTCAAGGAGCACCTGGAAGATGCTTTTAGTCATATGGTGTAATTTTAGGTAGTCATGCGAAGAGCAGAGAGTTGGACTCAAAGAACCTTCTGGTCTCTTCCAACTTCAGATATTCTATGATCCTTTTCTTAGTTTGTCATTACATACCAGAAACTTTTTCCTTCTCATCTCCTTTTCCACTCTCCTATTCCCTTCCCTGTTGCCTTAACTTCTGCACTGAATGCTTTGCAGAAGGCCCTGTGTTCAAGGAGACAGCAGTCTTGAACATCCCTGCTCTGCTGGGCCTTATGCACAAGGCTTGGGCAGCCCATTGTTTAGTGTGAGCAGGCCTATGTAGGAGGGAGCTTGCTGTCCCATGCCAGCCTGAGCTGCACTGGGGTCTGTTAGGATGGAGACAATCTTCCAATCTGTTGGAAAATTGTCTGCTAGCGGGACAGCCCGCTCAGATAATCTGTGACTTACAAAATGGTTGAGAAAGGTAACTTCTGTGTGGATCGGGGTGGAGCACAGCTCTCCTGCCTGGGAGAGAACTGCCCTTGGAGGAGTGAGTGACCCCTATCACTGTTACCCCAGGCAGGCACAGGTGGGTGCTGGGCTGCCTGCTCAGCAGGGTCCTTGGGCTGTGCCAGGCTGCACAGGTTCTCTGGTTGTGGAGCCACCTCAGCTGCATCACAGTCACAGAGCTATCTGTGGGCAGCTCCCACACCATACCAGGAATTTTGACTCCTACGTGGCCTTGCCTTTATCTAACAGCAAAAAGTTCTGTGGGCATGGGAATACTCTACTCTGGAAATAGAGTAATTTTCTTGCGAGAAACGCCTATATTAGCTCAAATTATCAAATGGGGGAGAGTGGGAGAATGCTCTCCATGGATAGGGTCTGCTTTCTGCAGAATTGCTTGGGGAAATCCATGTGGCTCCATCCGATGCTGCATAAGCACAAGAGTGCCCAGCATCTGAATGGATATGAGATGTACTCACTGTATACATTCCTCTTCTTTTCTTATCTTACAAAATCTGCTATTTTATTAAGCTGTTTTAGTTTTCTTGTTAATATCCATAATGAGCCCTGCTCCATTCCTCTCCCCCTTCACCTCACCCCCTCCCCAGTGCAGTACAACCTCCTCTGCCTTTACCCCACTCCAGGTGTGCTAAGGTGCTGTAACCTTGACCCTTGACCCACCATCTCTCTGTGCCATTACCTCACCTCCCACCTTGCAGCCCCAAGAGCCAGCTCACAGAAAGACTGTGAGATACTCATGAAACAGCAGGAAGTCCAGGTACGAGGGGCCAAATGAATCTGTCACCCACCTCAGTGTGCTTGCACTACATTTATATTTCTCAAACTATAACATGTTCCTTAACTTTTGTAAATTAGTTCTGTTTTGACTGAAATTAAAAAAAAAAAAGAAAATAAAAATGGGTGCTATACAAGTTAACAGATCTGCACTGAAGAGTTGCACACATGCCTCATGCAGAAACCAGCTGCACCCATCTGGGAATCGGTGTATCATTTCCAGTCTACTCATGGTACAGCACATGTGCTTGATAATGCTACCAGGTCACCCAAAAATATATAGCAAGAAAGCAAGGAAAAGGGGAGCTGCTGACATGACTTCTACTTGCACACGTTTCTGTTTTTTGCTTAGCACTTTGTAAGACTGGCTTTAAATTATTCCATTTTCCATGGCCCTTTGCCTATTTTTTTCCCTGACTGTCATTAGTCATTACCTGACTTGTACTGGAAGTGCTCAGGATCTGGGGAAGCTGAGGTATTTTGTTCAGCTGTTTACATGAGGCTTGTGACAGATGGCAAAACTTTATTCTTAATGAGAAGTTTTTCCACCACAGTCTCCAGCGAGGGAGTTCTCCTTCCCTCAGCCTATAGGGAGCCCAAGGTCACTGCAGCAGGACAACCTCACATGGGTATCAGGGAAAAGCATGAGCCCTGGAGGGGTCTGTAACAGCCTGCACATGCCATGAACTTAATAGGTGGTGGTATTACCCCGAGGACTGTTCTGCCTTTTGAACACCAGGGTGTAATAATAAGGATGGCAAAAAAAGGATAAACCTTTAGCCTTGGGGAAAACTGAAAAAGATGCATTCATGTTGGAGCCAAAAAAAAAAAGTGTTATTTACTTGGACTTCATTACAGCCTGCATCAAACATCAGTCATCTTTATAGTTTCTAGTAGAAGGAATTACTAACTTAATTATAATAAAACCAACATTCTTACTTTGTAAGACAGTAAAAAACCAACTAAAATATTAGCAGGTAAGCTCTGAAACCATAGAGCTAGCTTCTGGTCATATTTGAATTATATAATCTCTAATAATTCTGTTGTATTTTTCCAGACATACACCAATGGAATTGTTATCACAACCTTTTCCAAATTCAAGATAAAAGGCATGAATATGAATAGAAAATCATGGCATGAGCTAGTGATTAACTTCAGGATATGTAAGAGTCATGATTTCTCTTGTTTATTAGTAACTTTCTGTTAATATCTAAACAATATTTTCTGATCCTCTTTTGATTATGTAACATCTACTAGGAAGTAAACGCAGATCTTGCACTGTATAAAGACGTTGATGTTCTAGAAAATTCTAAGAAAATGTTTTAAACATAATCTTTTTTTTTAAACATGACCCTTTTTTTTTTTCCTGAGATCTGTGAATAGAATATGTTTTCCTTCTTGCTATTACCATCACATACAGGAAAACTACATTTTCTTTAATTTAATCACAGAACCATAGAATGGCTTGGGTTGGGAGGGACATTAAAGATCATCCAGTTCCAACTCCCCTGCCTTGGGCAGGGACAACTTCCACTAGACCAGGTTGCTCAGAGCCCCATCCAACTTGGCCTTGAACACTCCCGGGGATGCAGAGAATTCCTGGAATAAATATAATCTCTCTCAAGACATGAAAAGCATTACAAGAGTTGTCCAAGGCTGATATAAATTGTTATACTTCTCTTGGAGCAAATCTTTGATTGTCTGCATCCTCTTTACTTTAGAAACTGTTCAATATGCCCAGTAAACTACGACATGAATCAATTTATTGTAGCCCTAATATGTTATAAAAATCCTCTTCTTAATGTTGGAAATTTATTCAACCTTTTTCAGGGCTGCAGCTTAAAAACAACTTTTAAGTGGGTGTTCATGAAATAGAAAAAAAGGATCCCAGGCCTTTTAGGCAGATTTTTCCCTTTCTGTTGTTTTTGTGGTTTTGTTTTCATGGCATAGAAATAGGACATACCTTCCCTATTTTATCATAGATAATTGCCTTGAAATCTTTCCAGATATTAAAAATAGCTCATCTTCATGTATCTTTGTAAAATACCTGGTGGGGATTTTTTTCTATTTTCTTCATCAGTATCATTCCACATTCTGTTATTTCTATTTGTCCAGAACTATTCCCTTTTCAAAAGAGATCATTAGATGCAATTTGACAATATGTTGGAAGAAGCTCTGATAAACAAAAATATGACTAATAGGGTTTTTACCATTTTTTCACGTCACTATTCACTTTCAAATGAAAACATCAGCCTACATTTTAGGATGCTATTTGTATGAACAGCCTATTGGTTTATTCAAATAATTTTCTCATATAGTAGTTCCCTTTCTTTCCTTTCTTTTCAGTTAGTTTAAGTTTTACCTTGATTCTTACAAGCACATTATTACATGAATATTTTACTTCACTTCTGCTTTAGCTTGTATATATTTTGTTCTTTCAAAACTTTAGAAATTATTTTTATGCCTAATAGACCTAAATATGTTAGGTTGTTGTTTTGCTAAGTGATCTGCTTCTTTCTGAATATGACTGAATTCTACACAAGATTTAGTGGTAAACAAAATATTATACAAATATTATACAAGCTACAAAATTGATTAACTGACAGAATTTAATAATATGGCAATCATTTAGTATTTATATCCATAATAGGCATAAAAGGAGAATCATACTGAAGCTCAAAAATCCTCTTGAACATTGGAGCCAGAGATATTCTGGTTTAGTGTTTACATTTTGGGAAGGCTCCATTGATTTATATCTCATTTGACAAGAAGGTATCTGATAAAGTGTCTTTTGAATTATAGGACAGGAAAATTAAAGAAATTTAAAATTTTCATATCTTGGGCTCCGAATTCGGGTTAAGCATTGTAAATCAGAGGTGACCTACCTTGCAAAGGTGCTGAATCCCAGCTGGTGTGGACACAAGTTGCTCTCACTCATAACGTTATCCCACTGGAATCCTCATGTTTTGCCCTGTCTGCTCTCTGTTACTTGTGATATGTCTTCTCTGATCACACATTCCTTCAAATTCTCTTCCTCCAAATTTTTTCCCCCAACCTCTTTTTGCCTTAAACTCTTTCAACAAAACTATGTATGCTTATAAATAATTTTAAATTCCATTCAGAATTTTAAAAGGCAAGATATTGAATAAAACCTTGACTACAAGCTTTTCTTCATATCCTATTCCCCCATTTTCCCCATGGTGTATTATTTCCCCTGCTCCTACCTGATTTAGAGATTTACGTTATTATATTTCTGTAAAGAGATATCCCATTTTTCCTTCTTCACAGACAATGATTTATTCCAGACAATGAAAGATTTTTATGTCTGAGCACATATGTGGTTAAGACCATGCCTCAATGCATGACACTTGCTGACGATTTTGCAAATCTGATCAAGTTTGGTCATTTGCAGTTCTAAGTTCTGGTGCTCTTCTGTAGAAAGAGGAATGCAGTGGAAGGTGACTTATTTCTTCTTTCCACCTTCCATCAATCCAGCCCTACTGTGGAACCAGGGATACATATGAACCCACAAGACCGAAGGTGATCTGAAGTCCAGTATCCAGAACTCAGCTTAAGATGATCAGTTTTGCACTGAATTTCTGAGCAAACACTTCTGTCCTGCCAGCTTTGAGCTAGAGAGCTGTTACCCACAGCCAAAGCGCAGAGTGGACTGGCACATTTTGTTATTTCCTAAATTGCCTCAACAAGTTTTGCCTGGATTTTTTTATCAATACCCTCAACCCCTAGAATGAATGATACAGACAAAACACAATATTCACAAACAAAGGATGCTTTTTATCTCACAGAGACATTATTTTTTTCTGTCATGTTTTCTTTTTCAGCAGCCACATAATGGAACTTTTATCATGAGATATTGTGATATCCCTGTATTTACTAAACAAGAGAGTTCCTTCAAGGCAAGTACTGTTACATTTTCAATTAAAGTATGATGTCATACATCTGTTTCCATTTCTATCTTGTAGACAAACAGTGGAGGTGAAGAATATATATTGTATTTACATGCAGTTTGTATTCAATGGTCAGGTATTTGAGAACCATTCATAGGTTGGCAGGGCCACTGTATCACAGTACTTATATAGCTTCTCACACATAATGCAAATTTGCACAAGCACATCTAGCTCTCAAAAGGATATCCATCTTTTCAATGTCATTTGTTTTCAAGTAGTCATTGGTTTCAGTCATTCTACATCACTTAAGTAATACCTTTGACCTGATGTTCTTCTCCACTTCTGAGTACCGTGATCAGTTTGACCTACTTGAGCAAGTGCCCTCCCACACAAAGGTAAGCTGGAGATGTGATACTGGTCTTCATTACTTGGAAATCTACTGCTGTGACAGAGAGGTATTTTGGTCCCATTTCTGAGTTCATCATATATTTTTATATTTAATGTTAGCATCTCTAATAAAAAGCATTGCCCTTATATGAATCATTTTGATGGTACTGAAGAAGTGCAGGCTCTGTTTTATTTTTGTTTGACTATAGATTGGTTTAAAATAAACTTGGTTTGTTTTGCTGAGTGTTTTTTATAAAAGCCTGTTAGTGAAGATGCCTGGATGTGATGAACTCTGAGCCCTCCATCTGATGATGTGCCCCTGTATAAGCTGGATGTATGGTGGACACTTGGTAGCCTCCAGCATAGCTTTTACCACAATACAGTGAGGTTGTAACTTCGCTAATGACAAAAATTGAATTATTTAATCTCCAAAGAAGAAGCTAAGTCCTTTTGATTTTTTTGAATGTAGGGCTGCAAGGAGTTTCAGGGACCAGTTATATAAAAGCAAATCACCCAACACTGTGTGAGATATTCCACAAAATTTTTCCGGAGCTGCTGCTGTACCATCTACACAGGTTGTCCTCAGCCTCCCACTGCAAGAAGGTCAAAGCCCTATATGGCTGATTTTCTTAAAACTTGGCATCTCCTTATTTCATCCTCTTGTTGAAAAGAGCTTCTGCCTGTGGGTTGCTTTTTGCTGTGCTATGAAGGCACATGTATTCTCTGCTAATGAAATATAGTGGTAGCCTTGCTGATCTTTGCACTGATCCTTGATTTTCTTCCTTGTTCTTCATCTGAGGCTGATTTTCAAACCTTTGTAAGAAATGTTAACAAGAAAGAATTTTTGCATGGATCATCCTCCCTCCCACTCACAGCAATTGTGATTTTCTCCTGTTACTTGAGGCAACAATATTTCTAAAGGTACATTTCTTACGTGGAAAATTAATGCTTGGAAAAAGGTTTCTCCTGCTATTACGATTTCACAGTTTATCAGGTAGGATCAAGCTAAAACGGCTAATCCCATATCTAGTTTGCAGGCTGTGAACCACATATAATAATCCTATTTTGAAGTCCTACAGCAGACATAGGAGGGATTGGATGACTTAGAGGAGTGAAAAAGGCTGGGGGAGTGTCTGGAAACATTTTCATGGTCAGTCTGCAAAAGATTAAACAGAGTTTTCCCCAGGAGAAAAAAAAAAAAAAAAAAAGAGGAATTTTGAGTAGCTGGAAACATTGAAAACAAGGTTGGATGTGATAGCTCGTAGAGGAAAACTGTTGTACTAAATAGATAATAAGGAAAAGGGCTTGAGAGTCCTTTCTGATGTTTCATCTCTATGGAAGGGTAATTAGGTATGTGCACAATTACAAAGCAAATGGCATGCATGATGATGTTTTCCTCAGTCAGATTTGTTTTTCTCTTCTTCTAATTTGGCTCTAATTAACACTAACACAAGTAAGGGGGTTTTTTCTGAATATAAGCACAGCTATGTACTGTGTTAAGGTTTTAAATCACGTCCGTGATGCACTTGGGTAATTTCTGTAAGTATTAGGGAGAATACCACTTTTTTTTTATGTGTATACAGCTGCAGCAAAAGGTACCCGAATATAACACTGATAGTCATGCTTTGTTGCATGTGTGAAATTTAGCAAAGGGGATTAAAAACTGAAATGAGCACTCCCACATGAAGGATAGCATTAAACAAATCTAGCTTTACATCCTGACCTTCCTACCCATAATTCCTCCCAGGAGACTTTGAAGTCTTATACTAAAAAGCCTATGAAGCTTGGAAACTGAAAACAGCATTTCATAGGTATTAGCATGATAATTAGGAGTCTATTTTACACATCATTTTAATTTGAAAGTAAGTAATCAGAATTCAGATGACACTTTGCTTAATTATATTGAGTGTTTGACATGAAAGTAAATTAATAGCAAATTGATTTCAACCATCTGCTACTATTAATGCCGGGAAAACCTGAAGAACTTCAAATACCGTAACTTTATCAATTTTTAATATTATTATCCAAAATAGATGTTGCATCTTTCTAAGAAACAGCACAGTGCACTTGATAGAACAATAAAGAAGGCAAAAGAGTTTTCTAGAGACATAAGAGAAAACTTTGGTTCTCTGGGAGCAGAAGACAGTTAGTGTGAGATGTGATTGGGATTGAGCCTGTAGCAGCACCACTGCCCATGCACAAGGCAAATGCAGTTCCTGAAATGTTACACATTCCAGACTGCATCCTGGAGTATTTTAAGTGTAACTATATGAGAAAGGGAAAGAGTCTCACTACAAACATTCAACCGTCTACAGCATGGAGATAATTGGAAAGAAGGCACCCATGTTCGGATTTCTCATTAGTCCTTATGGTTAACCAAGGCTCTATACACCCAGCCTGAGATAACTGTCAAGTGTTAGCACCCCTCAGTTTTACAGTCAGGTTATTAGAGAGACTCTTTGGAAACATTCTGCCTTTGGCATTGTTATGGAGACTTTTTTAATATGACAAAGTAAATTGTTTCACAATTTAAATATAGGAACAACTATCACTCTAATATTTTTCTTATGACAAATATATAATTGCAAACTGCTTCCTCTCCCGAAGAGCACGTCTTTCTATATAAAGTATACAATCCATATCCAACAAAAAAGAATACAGCGAGAATGAGTTAGGCAGTAAAGGAGTGAAGGTATTTTTAAATGTGAACGTTTACTAGCTTTCACAACAACATTTGAAAAAGCTGGACAAAGTCTGTAATATTCCAAAGGCAAACACCATTCCCTATCGAAAGCTGTTGTTGCTATGGGTTATCTCCCACAGTGAGTATACTTAATTTAAAACCTAGAATTATATTACATCCAGCAAACACAGGCTATTGCTGTGATCTGATAAAAGCTGGGACAGGCTGTGCTCAATTTCTTGAGGAGAAATTTTAAAATATTCATGTCCATAATACATGATCCGTGATAATGGTGGGTCAGGTGTGGTACTAGTTCACAGTAGCTTAGGGGTATATCTCTCGATATCTCGTTACTTTGAGAAGACTTTTTCAAATGCTCTGAGCACTCTAGCAACAGAGCTGTCTTTCCTCATTTTACTAAACAGCATGCAGAACTACTGTGCTTGCGCTGTCTTCATTTCACTGCCTTTGGCTAATGCTTTTCAGATCATTTTAGAGAGCTAAAAGAAATTATTTTAGAGAACCTGGAAAAGAATCCATCCTGAGAAAATAAAAAAGCCCAAATGAAAAAACACCAGCAACTACACCAAAAGCAGCCAGGTTGCATAGAGGCAGAGCTGAGAGTCCGACAGCCAGCAGTCAGCAAGACACTTACTACCAACGACTTTTAGTGCTTTACAGGTTGCTTGCAGAGCAGATTTGGACAATTTTTTGTTGCTCTTGCATAGTGCAAGCTGAGCCTTCTCTCCAAAATTCCCATCCTTGTTTTCAGTGTAAACAGCGTTAGCAATCCACAGAAGCTATAGATGTTAAGGGCTGTGACTCTCTAGGATCTCAAATGGGCATTTCTTTCCACCCGTAGGAGATTAAAAAAAAAAAAAAAGAAAAAAGAAAAGAAAAAAAATAAAGAAAAATTATTTTGCCAAGGAATACAGTGTTACCAGTTCCAGAAAGTGGATGCAAGGCAATTTCTTCAATATCTCTGAGACTCCTGAAGCATTATAAAGACATCAGCTTTATGAAGACATCAGTAAGAATTGAAAATCTCTTTGCAAGGAGCACCCCTCAGGGACCAGCCAAATGCTGTTTGTTGTACCCTGATTTTTCTCTCAACAGTAGTAACCGGAGTGCTTGGGTCCCTCCTCACATCAAGAGTGGGGCTCAAGTATCCCTGTTCACCTGCAGGTTTCCTGCCAGAGACACTCACCTGTGATCATCAGCCACTCAGGCATGCTGGCTGTTCTGGCCACTCTGTGAACAGGCTGGTCTTAACAGGGAAGAGTAGAGACAGGATTTCCTTTAAACTTCTATATTTGGAGTTTTTTGCTCACAGTGACAGTCTTTAAGCATATAGATAAGGAATATAATTTTGCAAGCTTATGTACATCCTTCTAAGTGAGTATATTTCCCAAAACATATTGCATCTTGCTAATTATGAAATTTAATCTAGTGTATGAGTATAGACATTTAATATATACACCATCCTCAGAAGGGAATGCCTAATGCTTTTGATTTAAGCAGTTTACGCTACCTGGATTGTAGGTTTTTATAGGTTTGTGAAAACAAAAATATCAACATTACAAATGATTCAACATTAGCTAACACCTTGCCAAAAACCAATCAATTTATGTCACATAAATCCAGTGAAAAAATTCAGATGATTCCTTTATAGGAAATATCATTAACATCCAATTTTATTTTCAGTGTTGAGAGAGCTCCTGAGAACAGCTGTGAAATTCAGACCAGTTTACCAATTACTTTCACAAAAGAGTTATTTTAAAACCATTTTCCCTTGAAGGTCAGGTGAGAGAAAATTTTGAATGGGGCAACTGGAAATAATTTCTCTTTGTCTCTCTTTCTCTCCTTTTTTTATCATTTAAATAAATGGATAGTTGTTCTACTTAAATTGAAAAAATCAAATACTACTCATGAGCTAAATTTTCCTTTCATGAACAGCCCACATCAAATTTTTCATCAAGCCAAAAAAAAACCTAGTGTTTTAATCTATAATGAATTTTTCTCTCAGCCTTACCTAGTAGTCCCTCCCAGATTTCCTTGTTGCTCACTGGCAGAACACTATATCAGGTGAGACATTGCTGTAGTTCTCATATACACTGTTACATAGAATGACAGGAAGGAGATCAAGGTGCCGAACATTTGGTTAAAAAGCCAAGCATAAAGGTCTGGCCTGCTGAAACAGTCCTCAGGCTTACACTTGCCATGAAACATTGGAAGGAAGAACCCCAAACCTTTGTTTTTTCTTTTATGACTCTATGTGGAACAACATTTAGACACTTTTTTATCAGCCCTTCAACAGATCATCCCGATTTTCCCATCCTAGTGGTGACTTGGTTTGTGATACTCTAAAAGCACAAAAGCCAGACATGGATTTGTAATAATTACAATTTTAAATGTACAAGTATGTAAGGAAAAATTATTCACATTATTCTATCCAGAAAATAAAAGCAAACTCCTGCTTTTAACAGAAAAAATAGATTTTCTATGCTGGATTTCCATGAGAAGACTGGGGTTTCCACCACAAAGTGGGGGCAGCAGCTCCTGTGCTTGTATAGTAAATCTGCAGTTGGGTGTGACACCCCTGGCTGGGCTACAGGCTTTCCCTCTGCCAGATACATTGCATGTGATAAAAAATTAAGAGATGGAAGTTAGAGGCTTAGATTTTTATACGACTTGTTTGGTGTGAAATTCTAGGGGGACAGCATTTGTGAGTGATGCTAGAAGTAAGCAGAAATTATTAACCACTCCAGCACATCTAATTTGATCTTTGAAAAGAAAATAACTTATCTTTTTTTCTTCATTAAATACGTACTTTAAAAAAAGGCATAAAAGCATAAGAAAAACTTAAGAAGAAGTTTCCAGCCTCTTTTACAAAGTGACTTTAACATCTGAATTTTTACAACTGGCTGCTTTGACCTCTGTAGTCAACAAAGAAACAGTCAAGCAAAAAGAGTATCTTACTCTCCTGAGTCTGTCTGTACTGAGAATTTAGATTAGCATTCTTACTGGAGCACAAGGCAGACTTGCCTTCTCTTTAACAAGAGAAATAAAGAAAAGATGCACCTGAATTTGGGGTAAGCCTGCAAAATCTTTCGAGTCAATGGTCATATTAAGAAGCACAGATTGATTTCCTCGGTGGTGATCCTATGAATAAAAGATCAGTCTGTTACACCTGTATAATACCTATACTTTAAGAATAATACAGATATTTAGGTGTTTATAACGATTATACACAAGATGGCCATCAAGGGCAAACTTGGTATTTTACATACTTATTCTCAGGTCTGATTATAATGCTGTGACATTCAAATGCAAGTCCTTGAGGGAATATAGTCTCCAAAACACAAAACGTGTTGCTGAAGTGATTTTTAATTACTTAACCAGAATTGCAATGGTCCAGACTCCCAGAACAGATTTTTCTAGTGATCATATTTGTATGAATCCCAAACTGGAATCATAGCTGTTTCTATTAAACAGGTGGTCAGTGAACACCAGGCCTTAGGATTCCTGCTTGCTTTCAGAGGGTTGCACCCTGCTGAGGTGCAATCAATCCAGACACACTCTGATGGAAGACTGGGCTCCCTGGCATCTGATAAGATATGAACTTGAGACTGTTGGAGATAGGCTGAGGACTAAAACAGACTTCAGAGAGTGGAAAGAAGAGATCTGTGCCTGACTACGTGAGCATCCCTCTCCGGAGAGAGACAGCCCCCTGCATGGGCAGGTTACCCATGGGGTAACTGCCCTGACCAATCCCCAGTTGTCCCTGTTCTGGACCTCCCACCTCTCTTCCTGTCAATCCTGTTGCCCTAACCAATCACCAATACAGGTGTCCTATTCCAGAATCTTCCCTTTGCTGCCCTATATAAACCCACCATCTTGTCTAATAAAGTCAGATCGGCATCGAGCCTTAAGCTGCACGTTGTGTCTGTGTCTCGTTCCTGCGGGGCTTAGTGCGGCAACTGCAACTTGGGGAACAAGGACCCTCTGGTCTGGATTTATCCCTTGCCCATAACCGCGGCGTGAGACGTACCTTTCCTGAAGTTACATCTCTCTCCTTTCTCACCTGCTTTCTTCAAACACCCAGGAAAATTGCATCTTTGAAACACATGTCTTTTTGTTTTCAAATTTGCTTGAAAGATACTGACAGAGTCCTTGGCCATGAGTTGTATTTCTAGTTTTTTAGAGGGGAACTGAAACACGTACACAAAAAGCAGCATAACATACTCTGCATACATTAACTGGAGGCAATATAGAATGACATGGACTTTTTTGTCCACATGTGAGCATAAAAGTTAGCTCTTAGGGGCAGGTTGTCAATGTATTTGAATGTTCACTGACTTCAGAGTAGATGTGGTGTTTTATCCAAGTCAGAGACTTCAACCCTTGTGTTTACAAAGTGCAAACTCATTTAACTCAGTTGATCTGAGAAAAAGTCCAGATTAAAAAGACTTTATTAGGGATAGCTGTTCATTATGCATACCCACAGCTTCCCAGAGAAACTCATTCTCGGCATCCTGCTGTGACAGAGATTAGTCATTATGCAGTAAAGCTGCACTGCTGGGACCACATTTGCATTATTAAATGAATTAGAGTATTACTTACAAAAAAAGCAGTCCCAGAGCTGTGATCACCAACCCCAAATCTAGGCAAATGTGACCAGCAAATATTACAGGACACTTCTCAGCATTTGGGAAGAGGACTGCATCCGCAGTCATCTGTCACAGCTTATCAGACTTGCACTGGTGTCTACAAAATGCAACAAAGAGCGGCTTCATAGAAACTTCACATTAATTGCCAAGTACCTGCTCTCAAAAGCAAAGCAGCACGAGATACTGCTTATAAAACACCACAGTAGTGAGTTTCTAGTTTTTTCCCCACTGCACTAAGCCTGCAGCACCTACATCTGACCGTTAGCACAGACCTTTCTTCCAGGGCACTGCCTGACCCACTGTTGCCCTTAACACCTCATCATACAACTGGGTAATGCTCAGCCAGCCAGAAGCAACTAGTAGCTGAGGTGCAGACAGAAAAGCTTTTAACTGACCATTATACAAGCATCTCCTCTCTGTGAAGTTCCCTCCTCATCTTAGAGCAAGTTTAAGTAGGTGTGTGGAAAGCATCTTTTTTTAGTTTGAACTGAAGGCAACTAGAAGGACTCTCAGAGTCTACCTGTGTTTTGGGAGGAAAACACAAAAATGAGCTGAGGCATTTCACCTTCTTGAATGGCCTCTTGACCATCCTAGGACACTTAAGCTTTTCCAGTCCCTTTCAAGGCAACTTTAAACTCAACTTTAATGAGGGAACGTGTTTTACTTTGAACCTTCGTGAATTAGGAAATGTCACATGTTTGGTGCAATTAAAAAATAAATCCTTATTTCTACTCAGCTACAGACTGCCAACTTTTAGCCTCTGTTTCTGCCTGATTTATTCAAGCCACACAGCATGTAGAACATGGGTCATGAGCACCTTTAGAAATGTGGGCTGTTCTTGCCTCTACTCTGAACCACATCCTCAAGCAGTTTTCAAGAGCTAAGCTAGAGCACACTACAGTCCAGGGGTGGTAGTATGGCTGGACAGTAAATGAGGGCACATGCTTTTATTTACGTAAAGGTTTAGCAGTTCAGATATCATGTGCAGCCTGGAAGACCATGTGAGGAAAACCAGGAAGGAAAACTGAGCTGCAAGCATGTCCTGGCCATCCAAAGTAATGAGAAATGGATGGTGGCCAAATGCTGGCACATTTTAGAGTACAAATATCAAATTCAGTAACATTTTGGAAAAATTGTGCACTCTGGAAGCACAGAGCTCCCATCTGAAATGAAGGCAGCTTTTTACTCCCTCTGGAAGCTATTACTGCAAGCTGTGAGCAAACTGGGGATTTGAACTTGTTTCATACTTTCAAAATTAGCACCACTATCATAATTCCACAGATCCAAACACAATAAGATATAAATCCCAGCTGTTATCAAACTCTTTGAAAAGCAAATAAAAAGGGAAGTTACAAATTTAGAAAAAGATACATGAGCCTAAACATTTTATTAAACCTGTGTCTGAAAGCTTGGTCTGTGGAGGTGTTAGGCTGTTGCAAACCTATTGCAAATCTGTTGTAGGATCCCAGGGGTCCAGTCAAACCAATTAGGCTGAACTGATCCTTCAGTCCTTCTCCCTCTTCTTCGTCCTAAAAGGAGCAGTCCTTCTCTGTCTCTTTTTTGTCACCAGCGTCCTCCTTCTTACTCTTACCCCACTGGTCCCCAGCACTTCCCTGGGCTCCCTTGGTGCTGTCTTTCAAGGGGCAGCTCATCTTATGGAAGTGGTAGAAATTAACACAGGGGAAAAAAAAAATAAGTGATTTATTTTTTATAAATAGCAAGCTGAGAAGTCAGCTCAGCCATCTCGTTTGATTTTATCTTCAGACTTGCTGAATACAATACAAGCAAACACTGGTTGTTCTTGAAAAAGATAGCATTTTCAAATAGCAATATATGGCCTTTATTAATCTTGCAAAGTTTTATGAAGATGCTGGACAATAGAGTCTGACTCAAAATCCATACAGTTCCCCTGTGCTAATTAGAAGTGGCCTTTCCCATGTCCAGTTCCAAGATGTTGCCTGAACTTTCAAGTGTTTTTGAGGACAGCTGCAATTTCTTACTTGAAATGAAGGATCAACGGCTTAATATTTAACCTGTAGCTGTTGTCAGCTATTTAACCTTGCCCAGAAGTGAATGGGTAATTTCCCTTTGCTAACAAAAGTGTAAAAAAATACCTTAAAATGACCTTGTGCCAAGTTTATGGTGAAAAGTCACATGTCAGTAAAGCCGCACAGCTAGTAACAGTGTTGACCTTTTGTTCTTGGCCATCTAAAGGCATTAAAATCTGACTGAAACACAGTTACCTCATCTTAGACTCGAGGTGTAATTCAGTGAACATGTAGGCTTAAATGCGGGGCAGTGGCAGAGAGGACCAGCCAGGCTGTGGTAGAGTGAGCTGAGTCCTGCTCCTGGCAGTCCTGAAGAAGAGCAGTTCTAATTTTATCTCACTGATTTTTGGCTGGTTTTTACATTTTTGTTATCAGAATGGACTTCTTTATTTGGACAAAGGCTGACTAAGAAGGGGTGATTTATTCACATTAAGAGACAGTCAGTATTAATGACTCATTAGCATATGATCAGAGAGGGTTTGTAACCCTGCAGGCCTGTGAACAGGGCAGAGCAAATCAATAGAAGGAGAAAAAACAATGATGAGTTTGCATTCGAAAATTTGTCTTAGGAAAGTAATCCAGATAAGAGGGTCATTAGTTATTAGGAAACTAGACTGGCTAGTGGATATTCCAGTTCAAGGAATATTTCAGCTCATTAAGATTTCTCAAACTGCAGTGTCTGTGCAGTCATATGAAACTGAGACTTTGCTCATGGCCCATGGAGCAGTCTGGTGCTCTTAATGGCTTGGCGAAGTCAGCTTAGTTACTCACATATCTGAAGGAAACAGAGAATTTGTAAAATGCAGCTCATCAAACCCTGTTTGCATCCCTGAAGGCTGAAATGTGCCTTTTAATTTCACTCTATCAGGGTGGGAGTTACCTGCTGTAGCCCTGCAAAAGATGTAAGGGAAAATTTGGGGTTTAGCCCACTGCTCTGCTACAGCCTCTTAGTACTTTTTAGCACAATCAGGCTGGAGAAGAAATCCCACTTTTTATGACTCTTGGTCATGCAGCTTCCCTGGTTTCCACTTGATACCAACCATGCAAAGCCTTGCTTCTCCAAAGAAAAATCTGTAGAACCCTCTACAGAGAAAATCTCATTGTCTTCTAATTCAGCCATTATAAAGTAGATTTGTTTTGATGTGAAATTGTTCCCGAATGCACATAAATGGGGAGGATTTGAAATTTTGGTGTGGAACTTGTCCTTTGGGCGCAGTTTGTCTGCCATAATTATGTTTTGAAATGCTTGATTTTATTGCACTTCTCTCTATAGCTGGACTGGATTAAGACCAAATGAGCTCTTATCCTCTTCTGCTGTAACCAAGTGGATCTCGCATCTGTTATCACCAGAGTGGTAGCTCTCCATTTTAAAAAAAGAGATGCTACTTTTAATCACCCTGCACACAAGAGACCACCATCACAGTCTCTTTAAAAGTTTCCAACAGCCAGAAGCAGGATCACACTGCAAATTCAGTCTTCTCCTTGTCACTCATCCTGGGGAAGGATTGCTACAGAAAACAACATCCCACTCAGCACTGTGGGCTGGAAGTCTTGACTCTTTTGTCATGGGCAGCACAAGCTCTCCTGAGTGTTAGACCCAGCAGTGCATTCAGCATTGTCTTTGCAGGCAGCCTGGCTTCCTCCCACCACTGCAAGAGAGCTGTGGTGCCTCTGCCCACACAGGCACAGCAGGATGGACTGGAAATCACCGGTCACGGTCCATTCCACAGGCACGCTAAATAAACAGAAAATAATAGCTGGGAGTTTTTGTCTGCGCATGGGAGATTCAGTGTGGCCTGCTTTGGTTTCAGAGTGTTGGGAGAAATCTGTGTTTTGATTGCTCAGACTTCAGAGCAGCTGCTGTAAACATGACGTGTCTGAATGTTTCTTCTGGGCAAATGCTGGCGACAATGCAGCTCACAAATTCTGCTAAAACAGATCATCCTCCATCTTGCTGCTCCCTCTTTTTAGGGCTAACTGACAAGTCATTAATCCTTGACAATTTAAGACATCTATAGGTCTCTTTAATTTGCACCTAGTTACTTCTAATCCAAACTGATTGTTCCAGAAACCAAAAATAACTGCTGCACATATCCAGCTGTCCCTTTATTCTGTCAGGGGTGGCCTACATACCAGTGGGGACAACAGCATGATTTTCTGCTAAATACCCATGTCCCATCACATTTCTTCCCCATTGATATGATTTTCTTGGGGCCTATCCCTGTCTTTGAAGTGTAAGAGTGGAGAAGCCAGACCAAATCACAGCAGAAGGGAAAATCGAAACTGAAAGGACACAAGGTCGATGCCAAACTCAGCTATTTACTTAAAACTTGCCAAGAAGGGAAACACAAAGCTGTTAATGATGGTAACATTGCAACACAGAGGGTAGCATTTTTTGCCATTTCTGGAAGGTCAGCTGTGCTGTAGTTTCCAAGTGAAGACAATGTTTCACAGCAAAGATGAGCACTTGCAGACATATACGAGCAGTGACCCCTTTTACAAAACAAAATTTTAATTTGCACGTCTTTTACAAGTTCCCAGCATTCAAGTATGAAAGCATGTGCCTGTAGACACTGTGACTTAATCACAGCCTCATTAAAGATAAGCAATTTAGGTCTTTTGGCCACCTCAAGACTGTAGTCCTCCCAGTTGACTGCATCCAAAATCCCTTTTTGATTTCAAAACCTATTATGTGAATGCAGGAAGCATGATGACTAGAACAATGAGCTCTGAACACAGGACTTTGCCACTCAAAAGACATTTCTCTCTGACCTCTAAAAAATAAAAGTCTCCCCAGTTCTTTCCTGCCAAGGCAATGTCTACATTAGCAAGTTGTGCGATGTGGGTGAAGCGAATTCAACTTTGCAGACTGCACTCTGAGGTTTCAGTGTTGATCCAACGTTGACATTCAATGTGTTTCAGCTTTTGCCCAGTCACCTGACAGCCAGGACTGGACCAACAGCCCAGTAGTGGCTGGAGCACACTTAGTGCAGCCCTGAGGCATACGGTTTGATGAAACCAAATGCTGGGTTGACTTCCATTGTAAAGTAAGGGGTTTTTTTAGTGATCTTCCTTTTTTAGGAAGATCTCATCCACCTATGTCAAAGATGTCTCTGTGATGCAAACAAAAGCACAGTAAATGAGCATAATTAGCAGAATCATTTCAAAAGTATAATTCTGATCTAACTCCATCATTAATGACAACACATTGTGATTGAGCCAGCATCTGCCCGGCCTTAGCTAATCAGAGTTAGGTTTTAAGGACAATGTCAAAAGAGGGGCAGCTTCTGATGCACTCAAGCCTGTGAAGGCTGATGAGACCCCATGAGGACCAGCACTCCCTCTGGCGTAACAATCTTTTTCACCAGGGGCACGCTCCATCCTTAATTGTAAAGGACACAGATTTTTCATTCACTTCTCAGAAGGATGTGGGGAAGGTTGAACCATTTGGTGAAATGCTACTGACATAAGTTTTGCCAGGCAACACCAACAAATCCAGTCACTGACTAAAACCTTTTTTTAGGTTGGAGTTCAGCCTGAGGAAATTAAATCTTTTTTTACAAAATCTAAAGACAAAGCCTAAGAAAAATATGATTTTCTGTTTTTCTGTGGCTATCCTGAATTACAGGCTTGAAATATACTCATGGGGGTGGAATTGTATTTGAGCCATTGGCTATTGAAGTCTGATGTTCCCCCACACTTTTATTTATGTATTTGTAACCCAGTTAGGGAAGTGGCACACAAAAAGAAACCTTTCAAAGGCTTCATGTCAAGCTATATGAACATAAAATACTTGTTATTTGAAGTCTGCTATGTTTTATTGCACATTAAGTGAGTACTGTGGGAAGGGCAAAAACATGAAACAAACTAGCCCATATGGCTTCTATAATTTATTTTTTTTCCCTAAGTAGTAGCATTGCTAGTGCTTTATGGAAGTTTCATAACAGGCTCAACATCCTATAAATAAAGCAGACCTTGAGCCTCTGGGGGTTTTACTGTGTCACTGAGGTTTTCACTCCCACAGACTATCACATTGAACAAATAAAAGTTATAGCCCTTTGAGGAAACTGGAAAGCAAGCTGGGACCCCCTTCTTATTTTAGGAGAAAGACCTCTTGAGCATTCCAGAAACTGGACATCCTCCAAAAAAACCTGACATGGAAATTCCTTCTGTTTTCTGAAGACTAGGAACAGTTGAAAGAAGTATGATGAGTGCTCACTCCTAGAGAGTCTTCTGAGTAATTGAATTAAATCCTGAACCCAAATTTTCATATGTTCATTAATAAACTTTGTATGGAAAGGAATTCAGCTGCTGCTGAAGTGTAAGGTGCTACACTACACGTCTTCCAAAAAAAGCTGTAGTTGATTTCCAAGATATTCAGCTAGAATTACCTTCTATAAAGATTGTGCTATCCTACCTGTTTAAAGTGTCACATACAGTCAAATATGATGCCTGTCTATGGACAAACACTAAAGGTGTGAGCAACTGATTGTTGCTATGGCCGTCATGTATTACTAATTTATTACCTATATATATACCTAATTATATACCTATATACAAGACGGCCATGACTTTAGAGATTATTAAAATAACTCATCCGTAAAACGAGAGATACCCCCTCACTGTAGAATTCTGAACCTATCAAAAAAGGTAAGAGCTTTCCCATTTTTCATGATGGATTGTCAGTCATGGGACAGAATGCTAAAAGAGAAAAGCATAAAAGCAAATTGCAGCACTTCTACTAACTAACAGTGTATTTGATTGGTAAGAAAAAGGCTGAAGTGATTGTAACATAAGCAATAAAAAGTGTGCCAAGCAAGCAAATCATGAAAGGGACAGTAGATTATTTAATCTCAAGTAGGTAACTTGTTCTCCTATAACTTGGATGGAAAAAAATATAGTTTAAAAATATAATAACTCTTTCTTTTAAATTAGAAAATAATTAAAGACTAATGAAAAGGACATAGTTTTCTCAGTGGCCCCTGATAGTTTTGATAATTGGAATTATACAGCTATCATAGTATTGTTAGTATAGGTTTACAAGTGGAATATGCTACTATCTATCTGAATGAGTACAGGCATATTTGCTTGTATCTATTCAAATCATATGCTGCATAAAACAATGCCATGCATAACATAATTCCTGACTTGAAAGTTATGTAACAAAACTTTCTTATCACTCTCATATGCCAAAAAATATCTAGGAATTTCAGAATATGTTACATTTTGTCAGCATAATACACAAGTATTCTGAGGATTATTCACCAAAAATAAGTGATACCACTGAAAGGCACTTAAAAGCTTTTCCAGCTTCTATAAGTTGCCTTTGTACACTAGGTGAAGACTTATCAAATGCAATCTTTAAATTGTAGATGATGGCAAACCACTTTTGGTAACTGCTATTTATATTCTTTTATAGTGTGCTAAAAGTCTTTTAATTATGTAATCTTGGAGCAGTTTCATTTTATATGCTGGAATAGGTGTTGGTTTTTTTTTTATAGGCTGGAATTGGTTTTTTTAAAAATAATGTGTATGAAGAATGATATGTGTTGAGAGATTCAGTAGAGGGTTATTTATCTGAGGGAACTGTGAATGTACACCTAAAGCTTACAGAGTTCCTGTTTAAAACATTATCTGATATTTTTTGCAGTTATCCTCTTTCCTTCATCTAAAAGTCACCACATCATTTCAGTTGTTCCTATTAAGTCCAGAGTTTTTAATGCTCACCCAACAGTTCTAACTACACCATCAAATACAGACTCACAGAATCATAAAAGTTGGAAGAGACTTTCAGATCACCTCGACCAGCCATCAAACCAGCACCACCATAATCATGCCTAAACCATACCTCAAGTGCCACATCCAGACGCCTCCTGACCTCTTCCAGAGACAGTGACTCTGCCACCTCTCTGAGCAACTTACTCCAATGTGTAACTAGGGTTTCAGTCTTTGGGGTTTTTTTACTAATATCCAGTCTGAACCTCTGCTGGTGCAAATTAAAGCCTTTCCTCAAATACCCACCACAATGAGTTACTAGGGCATTCCAGTGTAACCTGAGATGGTTTTGATACTTTGAGAAGAAATTAAGAGACATGCACAGAAAGGACATATAGTCTCCATCACTGTCTCCCTGCAGTCTTCCTCAGTACTGTCACCTATCAAGGGGACTCCAAAAAGTGCAATGACTATTTTTTGTGCATCTTTTCCACAGAAAAGATGTTGTTTTCTCTCAGCTCAGTGGAAGTGCTCTCCAGACACCTCATTACAACAAAGCAGGGAACTTTCTTGTCACTCAGGGATGCTCACTCCATCACAGACCCAGAAAAAGGGGTTTGTCATAAGAAACTGTTCTCGCATACCACAATAACAAAAGAGACATATCAAAGGAAAAGAACACAAGACAGCTGTAAAAAATAATTCTGCAGCTGTTGGTCTCAGTTCCCAGCTCTCTACCATTCCCCCTACTTACCAACAGCTGCTGCATAGAACTTGTGGCAGATTTCCAAAATCTGAAGCTGTTTTGCCCTATGAGAAAATCACAGCTTCATTCCTATTCCCTGTTTCAGAACAAAACAGCATCATGTTCCAGGGAATTTCACCCACAGTCTCCTAAATCCTGAGCAAGCTTTCTAAAATCACTCGGAATTTGCCGCAGAGGAGGCTGTATGTTAAGTTCAGTACAACTACAGTGGCGTAACCCAGAGCAGTGAGGATACAAGGCAATAGTGCAGTTAAAACTGATCATTTGCGGCATAAATATTGCACTGCCCATATTCTGAAAGATGGTAGCCCTTCAAACTACTTAAGTTGGAGGCAAAATCTGAATACACGTCAGCAGCAATGAACAGGAAGTGGAGGACCACCGGAATTCTTTTAGCTGAGTAGTTCCTGCAGGCATCCCAGCTTAATGTGCCTCTGGTTCATTAATATTGGGACAAGAGCAGTAGCAGTCTCATCAGTGCTGAGTGATTTCACACTTGCTTTTCCTGGTACTTTGAATACTTATGTCATCCATTTAACTATCAGCAGTATCAGTCATCAGCGGAAGAGATAACTATCTAGATGCATAAATCAGTGGGTGCTTGGAAAAAGTTGTGCTTCTCTTAAGTGTCCCAGTGTCTCATTCCCAGAGACCTGTGTTTGAGTCCTCTCTCTGTCATAACAACACTGAATATCTCCTCTTTGGATAGTTTATTTACTCTTTAATCCCCCAAGTATAAAGAGATCAAGATGTTTGTGTTTAATGTAAATGAGAACTAGGACTAGATATTCATTGTAATAAAAGCTCTTGCCCCTTTACATGATGAGTCTTGGGCCTCTGACCAGGTGAAGCTAATTTTAAAAATATATATGGACTCATTCCCTAGAAGTTTGAAATATCTGGTGTCATCTCCAGCATCTTAGATACTACCAAGAAATACTTCTGAAATAAAAAAATAAGATAGCACCTGGCTGCCTACTGTAAAGTCTGATTAATTCATATTCTGTTCCCTCATGCTCTGTTGTCCTTTTTTTCTGACATTCTCTTCAAATCCACATAACCATTTACATGGGGTAAATAAAGGGGAATGAGAGCATAGGGAGTGAGTGGAGTTTGTTTTGTGGACTTGAGGAGAATAATCTGCCCGTAGGAAATTATGCTGAGATAAAACACCGGGAAATTTCAAGTAATTAGGTGACCAAGTCCAAAATGCCTGGAAAATAGCATGCTGTTGGACACTAGCACACAGAAAAGTGGCAAGAATAGTCAGTGTAAAATTAAACCAATCAACCAATAATCCCCCTAAACATGCAAACAAAGACAACATTTCTCCCCTAACACACTGTGTCAGTTTCTAATGTCACGGTTAGTTTTAACTTCTCAAATTTACAGAACAACATACACTATCAATCAAACTTGAATTCACAAGCTCGTTAAGTAGTAACACACAGTTTAGAGGTAAAATTCTTCGGAATAGGATTTTATTCATATTTATTAAAGCTTTTCTTATTTCATATGGCAGGCTGTGCTCTGTTTCTGTGTGAAAAGAAGGATGCACTATCCCCACACCAAAATGCAAATGTTCTGGAAGAACACAGAGTCCTAAGTATGCCAGCACAGGAAAATGTAGAAATTGGAAGGCCTCTGGAGAAAAAGAAGAAAGCTGTATTGCAAAGAAAAATACTCTGAACAGAAAAATAATTGTGGCATGGGATTCTTTTGCTTATAGCAATGAGAGCACTTTTTTGCCAAGGCACCAATCCTAAATGTTCTGGGCCCCTCGGGGAACTGCTTTATATGGAGTACTGCTAGCTTGCTCCAAAAGACAAGGCATGCAGGCTGTCACAGTCATGGATATGAAATCTATCTTTCTGTAAATGAATCACAGGCTTAGGAAGCCAGCAAGAATCCAAGCCTCAGAAGACAAAACCGGAATCTAGATCACCTAAATTTTAATTGACTACTTTGCACAGTGACCTGCCAATTCATTTCAAACTGAGTTCTTACACCATCCCAATCCATGCAGCACCTCCATAGGACTCACAGGACAGCTGCTCCCAGCTGCTCAGGACTTTCACAAATCTGAAATAAATCTTCTGAAATAGCCCTAGCAATTGAGCAATTCGGAAAGCTATTACTGTTGTTTCCCTGTGACCTGTAGAGGTGGAGTCGGAATGAAAAGAAGGTCTTAGATAGCTATTTCTAGTAGTATTTATTAAAACTGAGAATTTGCAGTTCTTGGGAATTCTATCATTAAAAAATGGATGATAACCAAAAGCCAAAATACTGATTCAATTAGCAAATTAGCAGTTTCAATTAGCAAGTTTCAGTTGAGAAATGTAAAACCTCAGAATTTTGTCTTGAAACTCACTTGTCCCTTCTCCTTTCCTTGGTACCTCAGATGTAACTTGTAATCCCCTTCTTCTCAGCAGTCTGGACTTCCCAGGAAAGTTGCTTGTGCCATTGCCCATGGCCCCCAAGTACACTGTTATCAGTTTAATGATGGGGGAAACTCTATGTCTCAGAGTAATTTGAACCAAGAAAAGAAGAGGATTTCAAACTAAGCTGCTTCAAGTCAAGTTATCCACCCTTGAAACCTCCTAATGAAATAATGAATTTTTTTTGGCCTAGATATCTTCTATTAAGAAAAGAAAACGTGTACAATTTTACTACCCTGACCTACATTGAGAAAGAAATGCACTTCTAGATAGGTGTTTCATTATTGGATTTTAACAGGAAAGTAAATGTGATAATTTTCACCTTTTTTTCAAAAAGATATTCAAAGGAATGATAGTTTATACTAAGTGATGAAAATACAATAATTTAAATGTTATCTTTGGAGAATGAATCTTTTGTTAAACATTAGTGATTTAGAACAACTCTGACATAGTTCATATTCATATCCATTGCCTGTTAATTTTCCTGTTTCCATTCTTCCGTCATGTATATTACCCAGTGCAGCAGCCAAGTTCAGCTTATAGTGTGCTCAACTTTCATGATTTTTTCCTTTTTTCCTTTGCAGAACTTATAAAGTAGTTTCTAATGAAAATTCCCCATAAGAGAAAAACTTACAAGATATTTTTATGGAGTAGTCATAAGTTTTACAACATAAACTGGGAAGCAGTAACTGTGAAGTCATTGCCATACCCATGGTACATTAATCAGTTGTCCACAATATGCATAAGCTGGAAAAAAGTAGGATTTAATAAAAAAACTAAAGAAGGTTTGTTGGTTCTTTTAGTATGTGCACACAGATAGAAAGGAACAATAATACAATGATGGAACTAATGACAGTTTCCACCATGCGTGGAAATTCCCTTCCAAACAGATGACAAAGGCACAAGGAGCACTGCCACTAGATCCTTCAGCTAAATGTCTCTACTTTGAAGGTGATAGCTGAGAGGTAGCATGATATAGGAGAAAATATAGTCTCATTAAATTAAGTTATGGGCCAGCTAGGGATTTATATATTTACAGCAACACTTCTGAATCCTGAAACTAGCTGTTGCAATAATTCTCAACTAGCTGCTGCAAAAAAGAAAGCACTAGTACACTGACTTACAGTAAAATATCCCGGTTAATGAAGCCATCTGTCTTGTATCAATCTCAGTCTGTCAGCTGGTTGCAAACCCGGTCACAACTGGGTGTTGCTGTAGTCTTGTGCTGAGGTGCACAGGCAATGTGTAGTTATTTGCTGGAGGGATTGACATCACTGTTTGATCTGTCCCCAGTTTGACTCAGTACATAAACCAGCAGATGGGAGAGCAGAAAGCTAGATCTCACTTGGGACGACTTCTGAAGGAGCAGGGCAGAAGAAGGAGGGAGGAGGGTAGACTCTTTCCTGGGCAAGAAACTGGAGGACAGTCATGCTGTGTTTGAAAGCAGTTTTGCAAGGAGAGTGCAATTCCAGAGAAACACAGGATCCAGGTGTTCCTGTAGTACTTTTGCCAGTGCTCCAGGTTTGTGGAAAACAAGAAGAGAGGGATGCAATTTGCAGAAGTAGATGTTCAGCTTGGAGTCATAGAATATCTTGAGTTGGAAGGCACCCATAATGATCATTGAGTCCAAGTCCCAAAACTTACCAAATGAAGGAGAAATGAAGAAATCTGCTACTGAGCTGAATATAGTTTGTATGATCTGGAAGGAGGGGTGACGGTGAAGTTTGTGCCACAAAGACCCAGTAGCACATCAGTAGCTGAACTCATGATGCTTTTCCTTCAATTACAGCAGAACTGAGAGGGTACCCTTCAATTTAATTTGTTCTGTGAGTGGGTAGGAGACCAGTAAACCAGAACTGCAGGTCAGATTTGGGAGGGCTAACATTAAACCTTGTCCGCACACTCAGACTCAGCAACCATATATGATGCATTTGAGCAGTAGGTACACCTTTTTTGGCACCTATAACAAAGTGTATTTGAGATAACTGAGCAATAAAAGTTCTCACCATGCTGAAATTGCTGAAATGTGCCAAAAAGTAATAGTAAATTCACTAGAGTATTAGTCAGATCAGTAACATTTTATATTATGAAGTTAAAAATGTCACCCAGCATTTTGCACAAATATTTGAAGCCCTTTTGTGAGATCTTTTGAATGCCTGCATAGAAGAGCAAGTACCTGCTGTCCCGTATGAGATGGCAAGGAGCTGTTGGTGGATTGGTTTATCCTTTTTCTGAGGCGGGCAGAGTACATAAAACACCACGGGCTCATGGGTCAGCAGGCTGGGCTGCATCCTGGAACAGGAGAGGAGGAAACAGGCTGTGCCAGGAAAAAGGGTGGTGGTGCAAACCATTTCCCCTTTGCAACAAGGAGGACGACTGACACCATGAGTCAGAGTTCCCAGGGCAGTTTAGCTGTGCTTCTCCTCTACATTTATTGAATTGCGTGATGGAAAGCCAGTGTTCTGGGTTTGTTTGAGAGAGAAATAGTTAAATACTTTTTTTAAAAAGTATCTCCTCTGGCTTTCCTTTGGTTTAGGGTGCCAAGCTTCTTCATTATTTTTATACAAGGATTGGAGTGGTTCCCCATGAGATTCAAGAATACTAGTGTTTGAAGGGTGCTCTTCCATCTTGTACTGTGTTAAAACAAAGTGTAACTCTTATATTAGTCAACTTTCCAATTCGCTTGACAACTAAAAAACCCTGCCAGAACTCAGCCTCTACACTTCTTTCCTTGCTGTTATTTGACTGCAGAGATCCTTCTGTTTTGTAATTATGAAACTTTATTAAATGTCCTGGAACTGAAAACTTCTCAAATTGTATGGCTAGTATCGTTTCTCACTGCATTAATAGTAATAATAGTCAGTGTGAAAGTAACCCGAAGCATCCTTGGGCTTTACTATAATGAACATGCCGATTAAGGAGACATGTACTATATATGTACTATCTTTGTGTGTATGTAGTGTTTGGTGTATTTTGCCTCTATAATCAGAATTATATTCTAGATATAAATGAAGCCTAGCTGCATCCCATGTAGCTCTTAGGCTGCTAGCTTCACTTAAGCAGTATCCTATAATATCTTAAGAGATTTAGCTAAGTAGTGGAGTGTACTGCAGAGAAGCTTAGAAACGCTTTCTGGCAGGAATGGAGTAGAAGCCAATAAATGGCCTGCAAGGAATATAGAGCCAAATTGATTCTGGGTAGAGTGGATGGTGGGATGATGACACCAGTTAAAAATACAATCTACCAATGACTCAGCTTCTACTTGAGCAGCTTCCTAACTACCTAGAATGCTATTGGTTGAAAAACCATGAGTTATCATATATGTATTGGCAAAAAGACATAGTGAGTCTCATGGCTAGAGCAGAGACAGAAGAACCCAGGCATCTGTTTCTGGCTTAGTTACAGATTTGCTGTGGAAGTCCAACTAAATGTAACTCTTTATGTTCCCTTAACTCAGTCTGCAAACTAGAGAAATAAAAAAATACCTAGTTATGTTGTAAAATAAGTCTTGTCTTTAAGGAGTTAAAGGAAAAGCTAATATGTCAAAGTTAATCCTAAATCACTAACTCTTTTTGTTGTAGCTACTAGTAAATTTCTCCCAGTAAGAAATGCCAAAATGAATTTAAAGTTCAGTCTCTCCTGGAAGTCTCTTGCTTTTGAGAAGGAGGGGAAAGGAAAGGCACCAGCCACATAAAGGCGTTCACTGTAGAACTGCAAATGAGCCTGCACAGTGTTTTATCCTTCACCAGTCCTCTTTGTCTCCTTCTCTTCTGACTGCATTCTTGGAACATCTTGTACATGAATTCATAAGACTTTGTTTTATTGCCACATTTTTAACTGCACAGACCAAATTACAGCCTGAGAAATACATCTAAAAGGAATGGCAAACTGTGTTATTTTGGTTAACAGTTCTAGCTAAAACAAAAAAACTTGTGTTTTGCTCACATTAGATTTTAAAAACATACACTATGGCAGAATCAGGACATGAAAGGTTACTGAAAAGTTGAACTGTGTAAACACTGAAATGCTATCAGGCAGAGTTTAAGTAGAAAAATGGGATGCAGCATCAATTATAAGTACTCATGAGCTTTACATATTAAAAATATACAAAAATCACCTTGCTTTTCCGATATAGGCATTTTCTGTAACTTGATAATTACAAGCTGTTTACCTGTTGATAAACAGAATTAAAATCATTCAGAAATAATTAGAACTTGATTAGAGTAATGTTTTGATTAAAACCAAGCTGGAAGCCATAAGCTGTGACTGGAAGAGAGTGCATGTGGGAATTTACCCCGGGTGTAAATAGCCCTTTGCAGGTAAGATGCCTTCAGGTCTCTCAGTTTAGAAGGCAGCAGCACTGCTCATCTGCTAAAAGTGATGAATGTTCTGTCTACCTGATTACCAGAGCAATGGCAGGGGATGGAAGCGCCGCAGACACTGGTCCTCCAGCAATCTTTTTGCACCAGCTAATATTTCAGATAGAATGGGCAAATTTCATTTCATGGAAAAAGTGACAGACGTCAGCAAGCTAATCTAACTACAGAGATTTCACCAGCAGGCTTTTGGTTACTGTGGAGTGCATTATTGGATAACAGGATCCACAAACTGTATGGTAAATAATAAAGAAATTATCAAAATGATATCATTAAATGATGACAAAATAGAGTCCGCTTGTTTCAATCATTCAAATTCCCTTGAGATAAATGACAAAGAAAATGATTACAGAGAAAATAATTACAGGGAATTAATACAGGTTAGACTCATTAGTTGATGAAAGAAAACAAGTTAAGGGGTTTTTAGAATACATTTAGGAAAAATTAATAGGGAAGGCAAGCTTAGACACTGCAGGCTTATACTTTATGATGTAAAGACATATTTCTTTAACAACATCATTCCAATCCCTAACCAGAAAAGTCTGTAGGATTGTCATTATTTTTATGAGAGGATACAAAATCTGTTGAAAATATTATGCAATATATTTTCCCCATAAATATTTAAATTAATTTGATGAATCAATTTTATGCATTACTTTCTACATTTATTCATTTGAATGGTACCATCTGTGATATGTTTCAGTCTCACTGTGAAATATTTGTTGAAAATAATTCTGAATTTACTTTGGAAAATTTTCACTGTAGAAATATTATAAAAGCTCTATATTCAACCAAGTAAAAGAAATTACTAGAGAATCTATAACCACTGATGTTAGCCTAATTTTTGGCTTTCAAATAACAAAGAATATAAGAAATTAAAGAAAACTTTCTTAAGTATTTTCCAGCAAAACCTACACTGGAAAAAAAAAATGAAAAAAAATCATATTCACTGCATCAGGCTGTTGAAAATTATATGATAGACTGTCAGAAAACAAGACTAATGCTCTTTATAGCCTTCATTGAGACATCACAGCTGTCTGGACCGTATCAGTGGTGTACAAGTAGAGGCTGCTGCACAAAGACCCTTCCAGTTTTATGTAATTGCTCATCCAGGTTTTCCTTACTATGACTGGTATATAGTTCCTGAGCCTTTCAGATGCAAAGGCATTTTCAGGAACTACCAGCTTTGTGACTTAGTACTAGATATTGTAGCTTAGTCCAGTAGCCCTTTATTTTGTTGAACTAAGATGTGTTACATACCTATGAACATTAAGGTTCATATTCCTAGAGTATCTGAGAACTTAGTTTGCTATAGGATTCCACATTCCTGTTCAAATCTCAGATTTAGTGATCCACAGCTTTCTCCAAATATTTAGGTATTAGGTCAGAAATGGTAATAGCTGAAGGTTCCTTGTACTGTTATAATGGAGCCACAGGTTCCACGTATATTCAACCCACAGCTTAGTAAAATGTGTTAGAGAAATCGTTCTAAAAAGAAAGCTGTGTTTATTAAGCCTGCTTAGGCTGCTTGCCTTCCTTGTCCTCTGTGCTTTAGTGCTGTGGAACAGAGGAGGCTCAGCTATCTCTGTTTGCCAGCAGGCTTAGATTTTAAATGTGCCTCTGAAAACACTGAACTCTTCCATGAAATAATATTAAAGTTGGCCGAAGTAGGCCTCCTCAGATTGAATGGTTATGATTAACTGGTTAGTGTTTAACAGCTGCATGTTTGAAAAAGTGTGAATTGAAACGTCTATGTTGGATCATACTGCTACTTTTTATATGGAAGCCTATAGGAACCTAAACTGCACGACTCAGTACAAAGAGAGGCAGCAATTAACAATAAGAGCTTGACCTCAGATAAAAGAATTGAAAAGAGTGGGCTAAACTTAGCCTTTTTATCCTTGATCATAATTCCTGGCATTGTCTTCTACCAAGGCTGAACTTAATAAAATCTTACTTTCCCACCTAAAAAACTCTTCTAAGTTACCCTTTAATTAGCAGTTGCAAAATTTTGTCTATCATTCACTGGAAAGGGATAAAAGTGTACACAGCAACAGGTCTCAACTAGAAATCATTTAAACACCTACTCAACTAAACAACGCATATCCTATTATTTTTTCTTTTTTTAGAGTAGTATGAGGTCCTGTGGGACAATAATACCATTTGTTACTTTTTCTCACCTAGAATGCTCTCAAAGGCTGGAATCTATAGAAAGTAAGAACCAGAGTGTTGAATATATCAATTCTCCCAGCAGCCTCATATAAATAATCCAGAGAAGAGGACATTAACTATGGTTGGATCAGCTTGCAGTACATTCTTAGGATCAAAGGAAAACCTCTTTTAAAAACAAAAAAGAAACAAAAAAAAGAAAATCTGTGACCAATTCTTCTGAAGCAAAATTGCCAAGAGAGGAGAAGAAGGTAGTGCTGCCTTATTGGGAGCAAATCTACTTCCAGTCTCTTGGAGATTGCCATTGATCTTTGACTAAAGGAGTCTGGATCTCTGAAAAGCAGAGACATAACTAATAATAACTAATAGTGACTAACAACATGCTTCATTGGAAGGTGAATTCATCATTAGAAGGTGAATTCAACTACTCAGGTATTTGATGATGAGCACTGTTCAGGATCACATAAACAGAAGGCAGGGAAGTGTTTCCTCTCTCTCCTCTGCCCTTCCCCACTCCCCCGCTTCTAATTTGCATCCATTCCAAAAGAGCTGAATAAATCGGGGAAAATGTCTCTCACTATCAACTCTAGAAGGACAGAACAAAAGTAGAGTCATGATGACTATAAATATTATAAGGTTCAATAGATGCATATTCCCTGTGCTTAATTCCTTCTAGCAATCTTTCACCTGCCAAAAACTGAGACCATCCACAACGCTGAACAGAGGACAAGTAAGAAAAGTTATCAGGTGGTAGGCATCAAGAATGCAGCCATCTCTCATGAACAGAGCTTGGGCTATAGTAAGTGGGGATTCACAAAAGTTCCCTTTCTTGACCTGTGCCTGACCCAGAGAACTCAGGAGATGACTTCCACAGGAACAGTTTCAGGTCAATGTCTGAAGGGTTTTGACTCTTACCAAAGAATTTCCTTCAGTGCAATCCTGATCGGAGAAGTATAAGGTACCAAAACTGTTGGGTTTTATTCTTCCTGGATAGAGGATTGCAACCAAGTACAACAGAACCAACTACAAACAGGTTTTCTGTATTCAAATGGGGAATCTGACAAACTAGTGAGTCTAATCTTATGAATATTTTGCTCCAGAAAATTGCAGAAAAAAAATATCCTAAGGGATTACGAACTCAGGATGTAAATGAGGAGGATGATAACTGGAAAGGAGTAGTGATAAGAGATATAAAAGTAACAGTCTAATTCAAACTGCACGGCTATAGTACAATTTCATCATGCACATTAAGTCTATTGGGATCAGCCTATATACACAAAATCCCCGTCTGAAGACAGGTGCTCATGCCTTTTATAAGGTGCCCTTGGAATGTTGAACTTTCTCTGAAACTCATATTTAATATGTGACTTCTTTTTAAGGAACTTTTAAGAGGAAGAACTAAAAT
Organism: Pachyramphus minor; assembly: GCA_013397135.1. NCBI lineage: Eukaryota > Metazoa > Chordata > Aves > Passeriformes > Tyrannidae > Pachyramphus > Pachyramphus minor. The sequence goes on along the minus strand of VYXB01002049.1, from coordinate 409,868 downwards.
AATGCATGATTTAGGAGTCAAAAGCATTAATTCACAATTTCCATTATGAAGGTTTTGGGTAAACACAATATGAGCTCCTCTAGATCACACTTTTTAGTCCTAATTTATTTTGAAATAAAAAGAACAGTAAATCATAAGTACATTAATAAAATGCTAAGACTGGAAATTTCCTATTGAATCTACTATTTTTTCCCTAAATTTGGATAAGAATTAACTGTGGGGAACACAGCAGTTTCTGTTTTGCATCCAGAAGAAGACAAAGGCTGACTGAGACTTCTTCAAAGAAAGACACCACCTTGAAATATCCCTAGCTAAACACACAGATGGGAAGTGGGAATTTAGTTTCAAGACCATGATCTGAAGCTGACTAAGCAGGGATTTTAATCAGGTTATGTATGCTACACATGTGACCTGGACACCAGGCTACACTAATCTATGTGGATTTTCACTTTCTGACCTGTCTCTGCTGTGCCCACTTTTTTAAAAATGTGAATTGTAATCATCTGTCTTTCAAAATCAAGGAGAAGCTCTGCTAGAGCTAAAAGAATATTATCATTTGCTGTATCCCCTCAGCACCTTGTTCATAACTCTTGAGAAGGGCAGAGAGGTAGATAAAATACAGTTGTTGCACAGTGTCTGTTGAAAGGGCTGAGATTCCCTACCAAATGCCTATCACTATTTGAGCATGACAGGCAGAGTAGGGAGCAATTCCATCAGGATGTAATTATTGATTACACATTACTCTGTGATATTTTAAGTTTCAAAACATACGGTGTTTTAGCATAGAGTGATATTTTTCTAATTATGCCGCCTGGTAAGATATATAGTGATTACACAAATCAAAATGGGTATGTATATAGGTATAGACACTGTATGAGGTCCTGAGAATTCTGAAGCAACTTGCAGGCTAAATAGCTGATATGAATCCTGGAACTCTGAAAACACAAATTGTCTCCTATTGATTGGTTTCTTTTCTCTTCAGAGAAGCAGAACTTTTGCCATCCTTTATGGCAGAATCAAAGAAACATTCCATTAGGAAACTATTTTCTCCTTATCCAAAGTAGACAATTAGATTTCACATTCTGACTACTAGAATAGACCAACTGTGAAACCAGAAAGCTTGGACTTTTAAGTGCCTTCTACCTGTGATCTGCAAATTTATTCCTATTAGAAGAACATGTACACATGTCCCAAGCACACCTGAACATGCAGTCCTCCTCTGGCACCACACCAGTGTACATCAATGGAAGAGTTGCCAGGTCAGGACTATTGTTAGTAAGTGAAGCAAAAAAACATTCTGTCAACGTGCTCCTTACACCCCAACACCTCATTTTGCTTTCAAAACTTTTGCCTATTAGGGCCTGTCTACATTATGAGATTTTCCAAAAATGGCTGATATTGCACTGGCTATTCAGCACAAATATCAGACTAAGAAATGCTTTTTGTACTTTGAACATGACTGAAAAAGAGAGGCTTCTAAATTTTCAGTTATTTACATTATGCTTTCTGGAACTTTTAATATTTAGTATAAACTCACTGAATGTACTTATTTCAAAAGTGCTTGTGCTCCCTTGGCAATAGCTTGCTGCTTCCCCTTCCATTTCAGCTGCACTTACAATTTTCTGCTCCAATTCTGATACTTCAGCATGTACTCTGCTGCTGCCAGAAACAGAATTGAATCCTACCAGCTGCCTGTAAGGGGTTAGCAACAATACACCGTCTATTTTTTAGCATTAAAAGTATTTTGTTGTAATGTATATTAGTAATGTCTTTGTTGGGCTTAAGCTGGTTGTTAACTGAGAAACATATTTTAAAAATAACATATACTGAAACAAAGTAGGTTTTTGTACCCTGTTAATAAGTAATTTTAAGTAATACTGTGAACGTAAGTCTAGACACTGCTCCTTTTTTTTTTTAGAACAGATTCAGGTTAATTTAACAATGTCACATGGGTAAAATTCCCTAACAAGTGTACATGGCTTGGAGGTCTGGGAAGTATGAAAGACGCAGTGGCCCTGTTTTTTTCCTTTAAGGGGGTGGAAAAAAAATTGAGGAAAACAGAGCAACTGGGATAACTGATACCCAGTAAAGCATATTCTTAGACATTGTAAAGACTTGTGCATGAGAATCCATGTGTATTAGCATCTGTGTAATTTTTGTCTGCTATCTCATTAGCATCACAAAATGCAGACCAATGGGACTTTGATAGCTAGCCAGTTCATGCGTGTTGCAATTACCCTTCCTCTCATATAATTCCCATACTTTCCACACATATCTGTGCAAACTAACAGAGTATCTGTGGTTTTAAAGCATTAACATCTATAAACAATATCTATAAAAATAACACACTTTTCAAGGAATGTGGTATTTATTGCATGACTAAATTAGCAAATGCACATTTGAAAAGAAAATAGCTTCTAATCTAAGTATTCATTTGCTGATGAATTAAAATCACTAAGTTATTCAGCACAATTCAAAATGGAAAGGCTGACATATCATTTATTGCAAAGGCCACAGCTATAATAGGAACGTCATTGTTTCCCTTTCTGCTGGTGTCACACATTCTTTTTAATCTTGATTATTTGTCACCCTGTTAGGGACTTCTTATGGTAATTAAATGCTTTTGTCAGTGATGTAACCAGAGTCTTTTGCTGCATTTTCCCTTCCTACATAAGTTACAATTGCAGTTATAAACACTGTGGAGGTTTCTTCTGAATCACACAATTGCAGATTGTTCGAAGGAAACACACGTTCTTGGCTGTTGCTAGGTGGCAAATGCTCTTAAAGATTTTGCAGGCTAGAGATTTCTTCAAATCTTTAATCCTCCATATTTATTTTATAACCCATAGGAACAGTTAAAAAAACCCATAAAATACCACTCAGTGCTAGGATGATAGCAGGTTTGAAAGGGGTAAAAGATTTGGCATCAAAAGCTTATTTCCAATCCTAACTACAGGTCAGTTTAAGATTTTCATGAGGGAAGATTACTGTGTATCTGCGTATTTCAAGGCTGCTTATGACTTTTTCTAAAATTAGTGTGCTAGCTCCTGTTTAGAACAAGGTCATAGATGTAACAAATAAGCCTCAGACACAGTTCTTTGAAAAACATATATGCATGAAAGAAAAACTTCATAGATTGAAAAAAAAAAACCCACCCAAAATTTTGCTTAGCATCTAGGAACAGATCATCTAGGTGATTTTGCCTGAAATGTTACAGCAGCACCGAGTTTTGAAGAGTATAGTAACACCTTGATAAATCTATAGAGTGATAGTCTGAAAAGGATTCTGTACTCTCCTACTCTGAGGATATGATTTTATAAAACTGCACAGGAACTCCTACCTACAGTTCAAGCTGAGACTGTATTTTTCAGATGTCCTTTTGAAATAAGGCCAAATTCACAGCTGAAGCTAAACTGATGAGACTTTTCACCTCCAAAAGTTGTCACTCCAATGTCAGTGTTAGACTCCAGTCCATATACCAGTAACATGTACTAAAGGACAGCACAAGGAAATTCCAAATAATGTGAAAAGACACCAGGCTTGACTACAGAGCAGCTTCAGCTTCTCCTGCAATATGTTATACCTGTCTAACAGTCACATGTCCCTGTCTGTCATAGAAGCAAAGAACTATTTAGTTTGGATAAGACCTCTAAGATCATTGAGTCCAACTTGTCCCACACAAGACCTGGTGAAGGTAATTCCTGCAGCTGGAGAACACCAAAATCTCTGACCAGCACAGTATTTTCTTCCTGTTACATGTTGACCTTGCAGCCAGGCCCTTATTCTCCTATCACTTGCTGTGCTCTCCTTCAGCCTGTCCTATTCTCATTTATTCCTACTCCTTACATTTGACCCCTATTCTAGGCTCTCAAAAAAACCAGTCCCACTCAATGTATGTGGAGGTTTCAGAAAATGTACTTGGTAGTCAACAAATAAATCCTTCAAAACATATAAAAATAAGTTTTCACAAATTTATTCTTCAGGTAAATTTAGAAACACTGTTACAGAAAGTACAGAAGGCATTTCTTTGACTGTCCCATCTCATTTACATACATGTCATTAAATTTCACCTTTGTGGGCCAGCCTAGATCTCAGCAAAATAATGGTAAGAATTATGCAGCTTTGATAAATGCTTTTTTTGCCCTAACCTCATTTTTCTATGTTTTATTTTCTTTTAATTCAGGGTAACATAATTTCTTCTGAAAAAGAAAAGAACAACGCATTCTAAGACAAACACCTGTTGGAGAAAACTCCAAAGTTTTGAAACTTAGCATATACAGCCAAAAACATGGGTCTTACAACAGACGATCTTGTGTGACTCCAGCAGTATCCATTATACATTATCCAGTATACATCTTTCCTTGCCAATAAAGTCTCATAATTAAAAAAGCAAAGCCTTACAGGATTGCAGATTGTTCCCTCGCTCTTCCCTACTTTAAACACATATCTACTACAACTGTAAGTGGCTTGGGTAGGAAACATCAGTGAAAAGGTAAGATATTTTCTTCAGACCCTGACTTGAATGATCTTTCTTTAATTTTGATAGGTTGACTCAAGCTTCTGTGTTCTTTGTATTCAGCAGGTCACAGGAACCATGCTATAAGGCTAGATGCATTCTCAAAAACTGTTACTCATTACAGAAGTCTCTTGATGGTGCTGGGACTGATGAAGTGTGCTGAGTCCTTAAGCTTCTTGGAGAACTAGCACAGGTAACTGTATTCATAAGCGCTCTCTAGAAGAGGCAGTCAAGCCATAATGGGCTATCAGTATCTGACCATCCAAACAAGGTTCCTCATTTTCCCCAGTCATAGGGAACAGAAGTGTTTTAGAGGTGTACCACATTTGGTAGCATGGCCAAATAGCTGTTACTTGGTGAAGATTTTAACAGCTACCACTTCATAAACAAAAAGGGAGCCAGTGCTTGAAATCACCCTCTGGCTGCAGGAGCACACAGGCACTCTGGATAAACATTCAGAATAAAAACAGACACTAAGTTGTAGTCCTTTGGATATGTCTACACAATACTTTCATATCCACTCTTCTTCATAGTTTCTGTAATAATTATTGTTAAATAATCCCACTGTGAAACTAGTAAATTCAGAAAAATAGCAAAAAAAAATAGTCAGTGTATAGTCACATAAAATGCTCTCCATGTTAAAAAAAGTAATGTAGTCTTTGTAAAGTCAAGTATTTTACTATATGGCATGAAATAAGCATAAATTATTGATTGGTTTTATAAAGAAGTGTAATGTATTTTGGAGTAATAACCACTAATAATCAGTATTAGACATTTCACGCAATGCTTGCCTCTCACCTTTTGACTTTTCCCAAAAGCCTAAAATTTTTAGCCATCTTTAAAATTACTAATTTCACAAGTTGCCTGCAAAACTGAAACAAAAAGAAATACGACTTTGTCAAGTTTTAGAGGAAACTAGAAGTAATCAAGGGAAAAGCTTAATCTTAAAGTGGATTTGTAAATTTCATCTGGAAAGATGATTGATTTGCTTTCTCCTCCCACACTGCTATAACTTTAATCTCACCTGGAGGAAAGAGAAAGAAAGCAATCTGACACTTAGCTCACTCAGCTCTTCTTTCCAGACTGCAACTGGGAGATAAGGAAAGAATGGAGGCACCGCTTCCTCTCACCTCTGGATATTTGGGATGATCTCTATGGGAGGATAAAGAGCAATTACTCCTTGGAATTCAACCTCAAAGTTTTATTAACTTAGCTAATTCCGATGTCTTATCTCATTTATTATTAACATGTGTGGAAAAGTGCTCATTATCAAAATTTACTGAAAAGCCCTCTGATCCCATCAGCTGGCCTTTACAAGTATTTCCTTGTTCTTGCTGCATTTTGTACTTCCTAGACTAACTGCTCCTTGTGGAAAGAAACTGTTAGGCTCCTCTTCAAAGTTCACAAATTCAATCCCATCTCGAATGTCTAAATGGCATCTGCTTTCCTGTACGTGCCTCAACAGCACATACAGAACAACTATAAAACCTGTTTCCTAAGGAAGGTTTCTTCATGTGGAAGAGGTTTCTGTCCTCTCCACTGACCTTATTCTGGTCAAAATGACCAGATTAAAAAAAGTATAATATAAACTGTTAAAGTGTTACCCATCTCGTTTTGCTTTAAACAGACCAGAGGACACACACATCTTAGCTAGAATGTAAGAGCAGGTGCCAACTCCTCCATCAGACTGAGGCTGACTGACAGCCTTTTCAAACAAGCCATGGCACAGGTAGTATAAGATGTGTTTAGTACACCCATTAGTACATTTCATATAATTCCCATCAAAGCTAAGAGGCCAGCATCCATGGTCAGAGGCCTAGCTATGCATAAATGTTCAAAACAACCATCCTTCTCAGGAGCATTGTCATTGTCAGGGTGTGGGGGTCATCACTTTTGTCTGAGAACTTTGGCACAGCACCATTCTGGGTAGTAATGTTATCTCCTATAAAAGCTGTTTCAGATAGGAAAAATAAAGATGAAGAGCTAGATGAGGGGAAACTGGTTTACCTTGTGTTTGAAAACCTGCCCCCAGTCACAGAACCCAAGCTTGTGGGGGATCTTGGGCAGAGGAACAGCTGTCACCTCCTTGAGTGAAGTCTGAAAACAACATGAGGAGGGACAGTGTAACACATTGATAATGCTATGAGGATATGAATCACTTCCTTCTCCTTGAGCACTGGCAAAATCATGAAGTTAGAAACACAGTCCATTAGGCATTACTCTTGTCATCTATCTTAATGCTTCAAATGCTTTTCAGATTCAAAGCAGAGTTAAACAATGGTAACTCAAGACTGCCATGGCCAGTGGGTGGTCCTCACATCCTACAGCCATGAGGGACATTCTTTCTGAGGTGATGGGCTATTGCTTTCCTGAATCCATCACATGGACTGAAGATGATTGTATGCAAAATAGTCTAGTGCTGTGCAATGCACAGTGTGCTCCCTCAGAGGTATGTGTTGCCATGCCAAAGGTGTGGTTGCAATCTATCATTCTGCCTCATTCAAATTGTTTTAACATAATTAAAAAGCACAATTAAGCTCCAGGCTATGATGTTTGAAGATCTCCTCAAGGTGTCTTCAAAGGCATTAGTCTGCAGCATGCTAGAGCTTTTCAATCATGTTATATTAAAAACACCACAACAGAATGCATTCTGTTTGCCTAGCACAGGACTTCAGAAGCAGAGCATGTGGTTTCCATGTTTAAACTGGAAGCATCTTAGGAAGAGAAGTGGGAGAACTAGACAGTATTGTCTCTAGTACCACCCACTAATACTGCTTCTCTAGTGAAAACAAAAGGAAGCAGCAAAACAGAGTGGTAGATTGGGAACAGGACTTCTGTCTGCAGAAAGGTATTGCAAGGTTCCCACTGTTTGTCCAGTAAGTGTAGGAAATTATTTTTAAACTATTTTTGCCACTATCTTTTATACTAAACTTGTCTTTTTCAAAGAGAAGCTACAATCTTTAAAATTAATCATTAACCTCTGCTAGTAACCCAGCTTTCAATCAGAAAACATCATCCCTGGGATGTCTGATCTGTTATTGTGTTGAAGATGACAGGCAGCTGTCTTTGAAATTAAGTGACACAAATTGTCAAATTATAAACCACATGTGCATCCACGTGTGCATGTGCTTCTAGTTAATTTCTGATGTGAATTGTAGATTTGTATCTGTAAAGGTTGATGACATGGTTAATTTGTATTACGGCAATATTCATAAAACAGTGAGTGGGAATAAAAGGGGGAAAAGGGCAAAGGAATGCACTTCTGCTTGGTATTACTGACACTTTTTCTGGTGGATGCTTCAGCATATATGATCTAGAAGTCTCCAGTGTCAGTTCACAGTCCTGGGGAGGCTGCAACCACCCCTGCCCTCAGTACTCTACCAAAAGGTAAAAGAAAAAAATTGTTGGCAAGTCTTAGAATCTAGGTATTGAGAAGTAGAAAAAAAAAATTACCTGAAAAAGAATGAAAGATGATGCATGAAAAGTTTAGGAGGAAAAAAACAAGAAATCTCAAGTGTGCTTCAAACCCCTTTGATCAAGCATGACTAGCATTTATTTCAAGTCTACATCATCATTCAGATGTTTTTGTGCCATGGCAGATTTAAGCCTTCAGTTCTCTCCTGTAACACTTGATGTTATATAAGATGTCATTTTAGAAAATATGAGACCATGTTGGAAACCAATTTCCTGAAGAGCTAGGAATAGGGTCATATTGTTATCTAGGGTTATACTTGCAGCTCTGGCAATTTTCTTTTTTAATAAATATGGATAACTCCATAGGACTCCAAAGGACAACAAATATTGTCCTTTATCTTATGTCTATGTTTCAAAATTGTAGAAAAGATGCTTTGTGTAAAATGGGTCAGAAATCTTTCCGAAGACACGAAATGATACAAAAGTCCTTGATCGAAAACATAAAAAAGCCAAAGACACCATTATAGAGTTGTGTTGTGCGAGAGCTGAGCAGTCAAATACAAATACTCAGTACTGACCAGGAAACTAATTAGTTATGTTAAAGTGATTTACTGTCCCAGACCCTACACAGGGCTTGCTCTCTCATACACAGCACTACATGGAGTGACCTCAGTGCTGGGCTGGATCTGTTTCACACCTTGGTGGTTTGGATCACAGCCAGGAGAGCTCCATTCCCTTTCCACAATTTTGTGCAGAGAAGTCTGTAGAAGAGCCAGCTATACCAAATAAATACCAAAATAAATAAATACCAGCCAAATGAGACCTGAAAGCACCCACGTCCTGCTGCTTTTCAAATACAGGGTACTAAGTAATGTGGAGAAATGAGTTTAGCCCATGCCAAACCAGAACAACAACAAAAATCCCCCAACTTGCAACACAAACCAAACCATTTTTATTTCTTTGAATTACTTTTCCTGCCTTCTTGCTAGACCAGTCACAGGTCCTCTGCTTGAGCACCAGGGCTGGGCAAACCTGGATACGCATGATAGCAATTCTCTGAGAGCAGCCCGTGTGCCAGGCATGGAATACAAATCACCCAAAGCCAGGAGAAGCCTTTTACCCCTTCATCCTGAGGCTGCTAAGAAAATCTAATGGCGTTTAGGTCGAGACACCCATCAGGTCCCCTCCCCCCACGCCACAAAGTACGCGATCCGTACCTGCAGCCCTCCCCAAAAAGAGAGCGGCTCCCCGGCTGCCTCTCCCTGGCCCCCCATACCGGCGCCCATCACTTCCCGACCGGGACCACCCTTCCCGGGGTTCGCGCCAGCCAGAGCCGCTGCAGCCCCGCTGCTGCCCGAGTGACCGTCCCAGACTCCCGCCTCCTTGGGGCCACCCGAGACCCTCAGCCACTGCCTGGGCCGCTTTCCCCACTCGGGCAGGGACCCTCCGCCTACACCCGCCGGCCGGCCTCGGGCGAGACCGGCGGGAAAGTCCCCTGGCAGCCGTGGTGGCGGGACCACTCCCGGTTTCCCCTCCTCTGCCAGCTACGGGGTGAGGCGGAGGGGCTACGGGCGCGGGAAAGGAGAGGCACGAGGGTAGGCGGAAACCACCTACACCACGCTCCGCGGCGGGGCGGGAGGCGCGGAAGCGGGAGCTGCCTCTTTAAATCCATCCCGTCCCGAGGGGCGTGGAAGGGGCCGCCAAGC
>VYXB01002049.1:380280-400089 GCA_013397135.1 Pachyramphus minor | reverse complement strand
GGGCGGCAGCGCTGGCTCCCGCCAGGAGGCTCTGCCCGCCTGCCGCCGCCCGCCCGGGACGGGGCTCGGCCGCCGCCGCCGAAGTTTGCGCGCTCGGGTCGCGGCGCTCCGGAGCCCCCTCTGTCCGGCGGCGCGGGCGGGGGTGGCTGCTTTGAGCCTCTCCCCCTCTTCCCCTCCCTCCTCCCGCACGTCCTGGGGTCCCGCCGGCCGTGGGGGGGCTGGCGGAGCGGGGCCGTGCGGGTGATGCCGCTCGCACGTCCGTCCCCAGACAGACTCCGAAGTTCCCCGCAAGGTCGCGGGGAGCGTTGCGTAACGCCGGGCGCTGCGGTGCCGCCGGCGGGACGAACCCCGGGACGCCGCGGTGGGTGGCGGGCGGAGGGACTGCCCCGCCGCCCGGGTGCTCCCGGCTTCCCGAGCCTCCCGCCTGGCGGCTGTCCGCGTGGGAGCGCGCTCCTTTCCTCGGAGCTTGGCGCTGGCGAGAGCGCCCGTCTTCCAGGGGCTTCGGCGGAGCTTTGTGTTTTCGCGGTCTGGCTTGAGCGTTGCATGGATTGGAGCTCTTGCCGCGTCGCAGGGTAGTGTCCGATTTTTAAGTTCAATAATACGCAGACTGTGTCTGGGTGACCTTTTAACGTCTCCCTCACCGTGCTAAATGACCTTAAAAAAATAAAAATCGGTCTGCTAAGTAATTGCGTGCCTGCCACTTCGGCGTTGGTGGGGTTTTTGTTGGGTTTTTTAGTTACAAAGTCGGTGTTTGGCGATATTTAGTTACAAAATTGGCGTTTGACATACCCCATAAAATTTTCTTCCTGGGGAAACAACGTATGAAACAACGTATGAAAACAGCACAGTGTTTGCTACGTGGAGTTGTTGTGCTTTGGGCACTGATCATTAAAGTTAGCTAGTAAAAACCTATCTGCACGAAATCTTTAGGCAATATGTAACAGCTGTACAAAAATAACTAGTCCTGGTGAGGTCGAGTTGTGTTTATACCATCATGGCCCATCTGGAAACAAATTGTGGTAAGCTGCCTTTTGCATTTGTACAGCTGGGCTGCAGGAAGGGTTTGTGATTGGTGATTGTGTTTCTGTACTTATCATGGTAATGTATATTTACTTTTCTGTTTGGAGAAATCACAGTCAGTTCCGCAAAGCCCAAACCACTTGTTCCAAAGCGAAGTAGAGTTAAATAAATTTCCTAGTCCTGAAACAACTGAGGGAGACCTCTTTTAGGAAGCTTAAGAGCAATCAGAAACACATCCAATTGCAAAAACTGAATTTAATTGCAAATGTTAAATTCTTTCTTATAACAGATTTAAGTGAAGATGTACACATTCTTTATTTCTCTGGAATACTCTTTAATAACGATCTTCTCTATGGGTTTGTTGGACATGTAGTATGTCATGTGTAATTTTTCATTGACCACAAAACCTGTGACAGCATCTTCCAGAAGGGATAAGCAGCTTTCATTTCCCCTGTATGCAGTGCAAGGTGTATGAGCATTTGTGAACACTCAGAGCTTACTCTTTTCCTGCTAAAGGGTTCCAGACAAGATTGTTCCCTGCAAGCATGAGCACTGAGGTCTGTTCAGATCCAAGCTGAAGTTGCTGATGGTGTCAGCAGTAGCTCCCTACTCGTAAAATGCCCCACGTACTGTAGTGGTTTATCAGTTCTGTCTGTACTCTTTCATGTCGATTGTTCAGTGGAGATCTCACTGGCTGGCTTTGTTTGGGAATTTATGTAAAATGGTGTTTATACAGTACTTAGTCTCAGAATTTGTTTTACGATTCTGCATGAGCTGTGTATGGCAGTAACCTTAAGGACTTTGGTGTTTTGCTTGTGGAAATACACTTGCAAAGGGCTTTGTTCTTGCTGTGAAGTTAACTTCACAGTTTCGCATTTTGTTAAAAGCTGAGAAGTGTGATACTTGTATACTACTGAAAAAAAAAAGAATGTTGCTACTGCTTTTCACTACTTATTTTAAGCAAAGAGGAAACAAAAGGTGCCCTGTCTGACAAACTCACATTCAGTCTCTCATGAGGAGCTACATCTTTTCTTTAAGGAAAAAAAAAAAGCTGCATTGATTCTTGTTAAATTCGTGTACTGTAAAGTACAATGTCCTGATTTTAATATTGTAAACGTGTGTTTGACTGCTTGTTCTTACTCAGCGAACTTGAGGGTTGTTTTGTTTGGCTTTGTGTTTTTTTTTTTTTTTTCCTCGGCTTAATTTTTTTTTTCTTATAGACTATGTCATAACAGAATATATGTGCTACCAGCAGTGGTATAAGATTCATTTTTTTTAACCAGGAGATATTACCCTTGGAGTCTGTTCAGAGTCTGATGTGGCCCATTTCTGGAAGTGCCACAAGTGACAAAAGAAGATGACAGATTTAAGGTGCAGTATTAAGCGTATTTGCCAACACCTCTTCTTCACTATCTTCATAGTTGTACCGTGAAAGAATCATTGTACAGCATTTTGCAAAGTATGTGGCAGGCAGTTCAGAAAATATGGCTTCTGGGGTCAAACACCAGAATTTTCTTTAAAATAAGTAGAATTTTCTTCTCCTGGGTAGGCATCTTTAGTTCAATGTTCCATGCATAAATAGCATGGCATTCTTCAAAAATCTAGACATTTCCTTCACTGCCGCTACCCATTTCCAGTCTAATTATTTTGGATTTTATGTTTTTTTTTATGGAAAGTTTTTGGCAACACAAGTCAGGAAGGGTGTTTGAAGTGGTCAGTGCTGACTCATTTAATAACAAGTCATTTAAGCAGTTGAGGAAAGGCAAAGGCAGGGGAAAAAGCACTTTCCAGGATGTGGTTCCCCCGGTGACTTCCGCGGCTGCCATTATGTACCTGGTGCTGTCTGGCAGCAGTTGAGTATCTTCACAGCTGTAGAAGTTTGTCTGTCTAGATCTGTTCTCAGGAAGCATTCTGAAAAACTGCAGAACAGGATTTTGTCAACCTTCACAGTCAGATGCTTGGGAAAAGGAGGGAAGCTTTGAGCTCTCGTTTGTCTGGAAAGACTTGTAGCAGCCTTCTAGTACCTAAAAAGGACCTACAAGAAAGCTACAGAGGGACTTTTTACAAAGGCGTGAAGTGATAGAACGTGGGGGAATGACTTTAAGCTGAAAGAAGATACGTTTAGATGAGACGTTGGGAAGAAATTCTGCTCTATGAGGGTTCCAGGTGGGACACTGGAACAGGTTACCCAGAGAAACTGTGGATGCTCCATCCCTGGAAGTGTCCAAGGTTGGGTGGGACTCTGAGCAACCTAGTCTAGTGGAAGATGTCCCTGTCCGTGGCAGGGTGTGGGTGGAACTAGATGATTTTTAAGGTCCCTTCTGTCCCAAATCATCCTATGCTTCTGTATTACCAAAAGAAGAAAGTCAGTTTTCACAGTTGAAGGTGACCTATTCTCCAGCATCCAGAGGGCAGACCTATGTGATTCCAGCTAGCTGCTCAACCTTCAGAAATCCCATTTTGTCACAGGCACTTTGGAGAATGATTGTGTGCCCGTATGTTACTGAACATGTTTTCCCAATTTTCTTGGTAAAGGACATCCTGTCAGAGGTTTTGGAATTCACTTGATCTGTATAGTCAAAAGCTTTTAAGCTTTTCTTTATTTTAACTACAAAAAGCCCATAATACCAATGCTTCTGAATTTTGTTGTTGTCAGTCTTAGATTCTACATAAGTTAACAGTGGTACATGCCTTGAGGTGGATGAAACAAACCTGTTCTTTACTATGGTATTGTTTCCTTGCTTTCTCTGAAGCTAGCTAAAATAATTCCTATGTCAGTAAATGTTATATAACATCTCATAATATTTTGTCAGTATTCTGTTTTTTCAGAAGTTTCTGGAGTTAATTTTTAGAACCCGAAGAAACAACAGCTGATGTTTTCCTACTTATGTGAAAAACTCACTGATGCAGTTTTCAGACTGAAAGTAAAACTTTAGAATAGCCATTGTGCGTCAAGCTAGAGGTCTGTATATAATCTGTAATCTTTTCTCTGTTTTTTTTCTGGCCAATTATCAGGGACTGATATGGGGGACAGTACTATTTAACATCTTTATTAGTGATCTGAATGTTGGGGTGATGGGCCAGCATGTTCGACAGGCATGTGAACTCCCCCACAGTGAGTTGGGGAGTGTCTCATACTGTGGAGGACAGGGCTGCTAGACAGAGGGACAAGCTGAAAAGATGATCTGACAGGAAGTTTGCTTATCTCTCCTCCCTCTTTATGATTACATGTAATTATCCATGTTGCAGTGCAGGTTTCTATGTAAGTCCATTGGTCATCTCCCTCTGTTAAAGTATGCAGTCATTTATTTTCTGCTATTCTTCAGCTTCTCATCATGCTGTCCCTTAATAAGTAAAATACTCATACAAAAGGGCTTCTGTTTCTTTCATAGACTTGCTTAATGTCCTTTGAAATAGTATGCACTTTATTTCCTGATTTCTTTCAGGAGAGTACCTTGTTATCCATGTGATCAGTAGTGTCTACAGAGAAATCTGATTGTTTCGTGAGGCAGGAATTCCTTCAACAAACACTGTGTTGAGTCTTTGTCAATATGTTATATTTATTCAGGTCTCCGCTACTTCTTCCTAAGTTTTTGTATTGATTTGCCATGTACAAGTGTTGGGTAACCTTCATACCTCAACTGTCGATCTACTTTTAAGCAGGAGATTGCATGAGGAAGTTGATATAATCTGTTGTATCTTTTAGCCCCTTGAAATCTTAGTGAATAACATCTAAAGTTGGCAAGTTGTTCCAGTTCATTTTATCTAACACTTTCATAGCTGGTTCTGCAGTCACTTTGATTCCACAGATTCTCCGAGTACATCACATAGGTACATTCTGGAGTAGGGATCACTTCACTTTCTTTTGTAGTTGAGCACAATTATGAAGAGTGGTCCTGCTCTGTTCTTATTTTCAGTCAAAGGAATAGAACAAAACTGTGGTAAGGAAGTAACTGAGTACATCAGGGTTATAACTCCTGAAGAAATGGACTGTAATAGTTGGTACTTTACTGTATCTTTAGTGGAACTGATATTATTCTCCATGGCACTGAAAAGGCATGAGCTGTCCAAGAGAGAGATTTAAAAAAAGTGTAAAACTGTAGATATGGAGTTCAGTATGCTACTGTTCCATGACACTGGTCTTTGAATTTTGTCTGTAGGCTAGCAGTGTCTTTGGGGAAGCTGTTTTGTGGATTCATTGGCTTGGAAGTCCTCAGATGGTTTCTTCAAATACATCAATAACAAAAGGAAAACTAAGGATAATGTAGGCCTGCTGCTAAATGGAGGGGGGACCCTGCTAACAGAGGACGCAGAGAAGGCAGAGTTACTGAACACCTTAGTTGTGTTGGTCTTCACTGACAAGACCAACCCTCAGCAACCTCCGACCCAGGCGACCAGGGTACAGGAATGCTGGAAGGCAGACTTTCCATTGGTCAGGAGGATTGGGTTAGGGAACACGTAGGCAAACTTGACATCCATATGTCCATGGCCCCTGATAGGATGCATCCATGAGTGCTGAGAGAGCTGGCAGATGCGATAGCAAGGACGCTCACAATCATCTTTGAAAGGTCATGGTGATCAGGAGAGGTGGTTGAGGACTGGAAGAAATCAAGTGTCACCCCAGTCTTCAAAAAGGGCAAGAAGGGGGGACCCAGGGAACTACTGGCCTGTCAGCCTCACCTCAGTCCCTGGGAAGGTGATGGAGTGCCTTGTTCTGGATGCCATTTCTATCCACATGGATGACAAGAAGATGATCAGGAATAGTCAACATGGATTCATTAAAGGTAAATCATGCTTAACTGACCTGATTGCCCTCTATGACGAAACAACTACCCAGATGGATGAGGGCAGAGCAGTGGATATTGTCTACCTCAGTTTCAGCAAGGTTTTCAACACTATCTCTCACAACATCCTTATGGGCAAATTCAAGAAGCAAATTCAAGACTGGCTGTGTGGACAGTGAGGCAGATTGACAACTGACTGAACAGCAGGTTCCAGAGGGTCATAATCAGTGGCACAGGATCTAGTTGGAAGCCTGTCACTAGTGGTGTCCCCCAAGGTACGATACTGGGCCCAGTATTGCTTAACTTACTCATCAGTGACTTAGATGAAGGGACAGATGCTTCCTTAGCAAGTTTGCTGATGACACAAAGCTGGGAGAAGTGGCTGGTATCCCAGAGGGCTGTGTAGCCCTTCAGAAGGACCTTGACAAGATGGAGAGATGGGCAGAGAGGAACCTTCTGAAATTCAGCAAAGGCAATTGCAGGGTCCTGCGCCTGGGGGGAAATAACCTGCAGGAAAGGAGCTCTGTGAAGGAGGATCTGGGGTTCCTGGTGGACAACAAGCTGTCCATGAGCCAGCAGTGTGCCCCAGGGGCCAAGAAGGCTCATGATATCCTGAGGTGGACAAGGAAGAGCATTGCTAGCAGGTTGAGGGAGGTGATCCTGCCCCTCCTACTCAACCCTAGTGAGGCTGCATGTGGAATGCTGTGTCCGGTTCTGGGCACCTGAGGACAAGAGAGACATGGGACTCCTGGAACAGGTGCAATGGAGGGCAATAAAGATGATTAAGGGACTGAAGCATCCCTCGTACAAGGACAGGCTGAGGGAACTGGGCCTGTTCAGCCTTATGAAGAAATAGCTAAGACATCAATGTGTATAAATATGTGAAAGGATGGTGCCAAGAGGACAGAACCAGGCTCTTATCAGTGGTGCCAAGCAACAGGACAAAAGGCAATAGGCAGAAACTGCACAGGAAGTTCCACCTGAATGTGAGGAGTAACTTCTTTATTGTGTGGGTGGAACAAGTTGCCCAGAGAGGTTGTGGAGTCCTCTACACTGGAAATATTCAAGAACTGACAACCCAATTCTGTGCAGTGTGCTCTAGGATGATCCTGCTTTAGCAGGCAGGCTGGACCAGATGACCCACTGTGGTCCCTCCCAACCTGACCCATTCTGTGATTCTGAGGTGATGGGAAACTACTAGGTTGCTCATGGTGTGACCCAGTAGCAGCAGAACTTCAAACAGTGTTGTGGGTTTTACCAGGGATCAACTTTTTTCCCCTCGAATTCCCCCCTTCACACAACCACTATAAGTTGAGAGAGGTTTCATACAGACAACACAAAGGCTTGACATAAGGGTATAATACTAAGATTTATTACTAGCCAGATAAAAACTAAGAAATAACGTATACTACAACACTACTAATTAAACTAGCTTATCTTATCTTACGAAAAAAAGTGGTAAAATCATCATAAGTATTTACAAAAGCATTTCTTCCCTTTCATATCAGTCTTAGGAGAAGAAAGGTTCTTCCTTTTAAAACAATTACTGCAGCACTGGTAGAGTGTCTGNTACTGTAGCACTTGTAAAGTGTCTTTTCTGTTATCTTGAGGACAACAGGTTCAGTGTGTCGTAGCTGGAAATTCCTTTAGCTCTCTCTCTCGGCTGTCTCTGCTGCTTCTCTGTCTCAGGGCTGGACCTGCCCCTCCTCCTTTCGGGACAGGACCGGAGGCTAGGAAGATACAGCCAGGCTCCTGAGGTCTTCCATGGACTACAAGGGGATACTTGCTACACCGTGGTCTGTTCCACAGTTACAGGGAATAGTGGGTTTTGAGTCTTTTCCCCCTGTTTCTGTGGGATCCCGTCTATGGTCTACATGGGAACACCTGTTTCACCATAGTCTTCAGTANGTTCCGGGACACATTGCCTCATTAACTGCTGGGGGTCTCTCTGCACCCCAGTTATCTTCTGAACTGACTTTGCAACTTTCAGTCTTTTCCCCTGCTGTAGGGAGAGAGTGGGGGGGAACCCCTCATCTCAGCTCTTCTCCCCCTAGAACTGACCTTGGAGAAGGCTCTGTTATCTGAAGTCCTCTCTGCTCTCTGCCAGGGCTGGAATCTTCCTGCGGCCAAGTTGCAGGTGGGCAGCTCTGTCTGGAGTTGTTTCTCCACTGTTACACATCCTGGCTGGAGAGACTTCAATGCCATGGCTGCCCCTGGCCCAAGGCCAGGGAAGAGGGGCCTGGCCCCCCCCATTTCGGGGGGCCTGCTGCTTCCCTCCTACATGGCTGCTGAATTTCTTTCTACGACAACACCTTCTCTTCCGTTTTCTTAAATATGTCGTTACCAGAGGCGTTACTAAAACTTGTGATTGGCTTTTTCTCCAGAAATATACCTGAACCTGACCATTTCAGCCTGGGGGGGGCGGGGGGTGTGGGCTGGTAACCCACGACAAACAGCAACTGACACTGAGATTTCAATATACCTATAGATGTGGACCTTATTATGCTTCCTTGCTGAAGAATATTTCCTCTGGATGTAGCAAAGGAGCTTCACAAGGCTTATTTTGTTTGTACCTGTGTGGCACTCTTCTAAATAGAAGCATCTCATATAATCTGTGGACAACATTCATAAAATTAAGAAATATGCATAGTCTCATTCCCTTCCTGAACTTCAGCATTACTCCAAGCTCAGATCCATTTCAACTTATTTGCATTTCCCATGCAGCAGATGCACTGACAGATTTGTTCCAGCAAGTCCCTTGGCTGTCTTGTTTCACTGGGCATGTTTTTGGTACCTCTAGGTCTTTCCCTTTCATATGTCTAAGGTGCTAAAGGGTTCTTACATTGCTAGCTGTTATTGCTCCAGTAAGATGCCAGGGCTTGTGTGTTGCTCCTTATGGCTCTTCTTAGTGGATGGGAAAATTCTTTTTTTGGAAAAAGTCGGGTGATCCATATTTGTCTGAAACTCATTGCTTTTCTCAGTGCATCTGAGGGGGGGAAAAAAAATCTGAGCACACTCCTTTTAAAACTCTTCTTGGGACCTAGTCTTTGTTTTTAAAAATCCTGGTAAGTTGCAAGCTATGAGAAGCTACCCCCTTTTCCAGAATTTGCTCCCTTGAAAATTAATTTGGTAATTTAGACTTGAAACTTGGCATTACTGTTGAGTAATAAAATTATGAATTGTGGTGTAGAAGCTTGCGTTGTAACTTGTATAGAGCGAAGCAAACCTCCTGCTAAACTCTTCTTAGTTTACATCCTGTACTGTGGAGAAACTGCTGTGGATGCAGAGTCCTACGCTCTGACTGCTGTGAGTCTGGAAGCATATGGTATGCTGCCTGGGTACAGAGTTGTACCTCATTACTTTCTATTAGTCACTAACTCACTGCCCCTTTCCCTGTGGTTCTGTAGGTATTGTGGGTTAAGTTGTGAGCTTCTGGTTTGTGTTAGGCATCCCCTACTCCATACAAGTTCTTTTTCTGGCACCAGCTCAGCTGTTACTCAGCCTACACTTGGTGCTCTGTGCCCCTAAAGGAGCCTAATTCTTTTTCTTGGATTTATACAGAAAAATTAATCTTAGGAGGTTGTCATTTGGATGTAGAAAAGGTGATTCAGTAAAAGTATCAATTGTATTTCTTGGCTGATGTGGTCGCAGTTTTACTGAGATTAGTTTTGAACTGGCAGCTTTTAGTCACTGGAGCTAGGTCGTTATGAAAAGTGAAAGAGAAATACACAGTCATTCACAGTTGTGGTCTTTAAGGTGTGTTGTGGAGGCCAGGAGTACCATAGCATAGGCTAAAGAGGTAAATTAAAATATTGTTAAAACTTTGTTACATTAATAGTTAATATATTACTATATATATATCACTATACTATATATAGTAATATTACTATCACTAATGATATTCTGCTTTACAAAGAAAATTACACTTGAACATTTTATCACATGAGCAACAGCACTATCATGAAACAGCTGTGGTTTCAGACTTCTTTTCTGTGAACTCTTGGATAGTGAAATTGGCTTTAAGTGAAGCTTGGCTATTGCTTTATAATGTTCTGTACCTTAGTCTTTGATGTGATAAATGAGTCAGACTAGCATTTCAAGTAGCTGAAGGAAGATGCTTTTTACTGACATAGCTGAAAATCAATTGCTCTTTTTCAATGGAATCTTATCTTTCATATTTTTGAGATCTGATTAATGACTTTTCTACAGATTAAACAAATTTGTGTAGTTCTCCATTAGAATGACTATTAAATCAAAACTACCTCTCTGTGATCCTGCACAAGAAGAATTAGAGCAGCTTTCTTGTTATTCAGCATTGTTAACAGATGGTTTTAGACAGATTAGATAGGGAAATCCCCAAAGGATGATTTATGAATTAATGATTGCAAACAACTCTGATTATAATTTAGTAAAACTGCTGTATAGTACTATGGGCTTTCTGCATAGATTTATTTTACATTTCTTAATTCATTGACAAGGTATAACCCTTGCTAGCTACAACCTTAAATTCTTTTTTTTTTTCTGCTCATTTAGTTATATTGCATTCCATTAATAGCCTTGTTCAAAGCTAGTGATGTCCATGAGTAGTGATATAGATTCTAGTGCCAACTTATTACTAATTAATCTACTTTAGATACTGAATGGGATTCTTTTTGGTTTTATGCATAAGATGAATTCTCAAATGGTAAGATAAATCCTAAACATCAGTTACAGCAGTAATGTAGGAGCAGAGCCTAAACTTCTTTCAGCTGTATATGGAAAAAATAAAAAAAAAAATGCTGCTGCTTTTGTCTTAGAGAAACATGTTTGTATTAAGCAGAATGAGTGTAACCATTTAGAACCACACAAATCCTGTATTTTCAAATAACAATAAAGCAAAATTGTTTTGTAGTAACATAATCTTGTAAACATGGGGTTTGTGATGGTTATTTTTGTTTGTTTATTCACAGGTGTGAAAATGGTTTAGAATTAGAAGGGTAATACTGTCCAATGTTGCAAGTGCTTAACATG
The DNA here is from genome assembly GCA_013397135.1 of Pachyramphus minor. Classification (NCBI taxonomy): domain Eukaryota; kingdom Metazoa; phylum Chordata; class Aves; order Passeriformes; family Tyrannidae; genus Pachyramphus; species Pachyramphus minor. The sequence goes on along the minus strand of VYXB01002049.1, from coordinate 389,275 downwards.
TAGGAGTTAGACTGGTGTATGGAGAGCTCTGTTTTAGTTATCAAAGATTTTGTAATGTATCTCCATGTTACATTTAAGTGTTCTTAAATTTTCCAACTGAATGAGTTTTTGTTGTCCTTGAGCTCTTCAGTGAAGCAACCAAAAGAACATAGAGGCATTTTAACATAAATAAGAGAATAGTTCCTGCATTATATGAGGGTTTTGTTTTGCACTCCTGTGGGTGGATAGCAGTTGGATTTGCATAGCCTTTTCCATAGCACACTGTAGTTCTCTATTAATCTCTAGAGAAAGTATGTGCTTTTCAAAATGTAATACCGGATGTTGCTCTAAATTGAAGTGGTATGCCAAAATGCTGCTACGGAAGTCTTCTCTGAAAAAGGCTGTAGGAACCCTATTGGCTGGCAACATTCCGTGCAACATGGATTGAATGGCTGGTGTTCATGCCATGGAAGCTGCCTGTTTATGGAACTTTTGCTGCATCTTCAGGAGCTGATCCTCTTTTGAATCTCAAGAATTCTCAACTGGTGGTATTAATGTTTTGTCCCTGCTACATCCTTTATTACAATGTCTGAATTTTTATTTCCATAGCAGTGGGGTTTTTTTGGAAAAAGCAGCTCAGAGCATTGTTTGTGCAAGTAGTAGACGGTTAAGTACATTAACAAAGGCAAGTTAGGGAGAAAAGCCACAATTAACATTTGCCAGTCTCTGGTTTTGAGGTTACCTGATCATGTTAGTAAATTGAGTTATTTCTCAGGCTTGCATCTCTCTGGTGCTGAAAACATGTCTGCATTTGTTTTGACCACATTTAAAGTACATTTTAAACAATGAACTTCCCTTTGAGTTGGGTTTTCTTAGGCTTGATCAAGCCCAGGACTTCTACATGCAGAATGAAAAAAGGTAATAGCTTTGTTTATGAAATCTACCCTTTTGGGTAGGAAGTTAGTGAACTGGAGGGCAACAGGAGGGGGAGGAAAATGTACTGCCTTGTGCACCTCAAAATCCAATTACTTGGTCATTTAGCTTATGTTTACCTTTTCTAGTGAGGTAGTGGTGCATTTCAGCAAACTTCCAGACAGCAGTTGTTTTACTTCTGCATGCATTTTATGATAGGTAAGCATATGTTTTCTGATGTTCCATGTACTTGTTGATGCATATATTATATAATCAGAAGAGGTTAAATTGGACTTCCAGTTCGAAAAACCCTTTTTGTCAACTCACGTCAAGTTGCCCAGAGGTGCAAATTTTGGTACAAATTTCAGTCTGTGAAATTCCATACATCTGTATAAAAAGAGAAGAAAGCTTGATCTTGAATTGTGTGAAAATTAAGATCTTTGTCATGGTCACTAATTTCTGTAAACATCCTGAAAGGTAGCTTTTTGCAGGAGAAGATAGGGCAGTGATGCCTTAAAGTTTTGGATTTTTTAACTTTATAGATTTTAAAAGTAGTTATACGTAGAGCTTTGTGTAGTAGAATACAGGCTTTTGCCCTTTGGCATAGCAGTTGCACACACTAAACCCCATTGCCCATTTCCCGTATCAATTCCCCTGAATTCCAGTAATGTGTTTAGTCTTATTTTCAAGGTAGAATTGTAGAAAACACCCCAAAATCTGCGTAAGAAGATATGGACAGAGACACAGCAACCTTCAAACCCAGAGTTTTGGAGAACCTCCAAGAACAACACGTGCTCCCAGGAAGATGAGGAAGAGGGGGTCCCAAAAAGACCCCAGACCCAAATCCCCCAGGAGGCGTGCCGGGGGGCAGAACTTAATCGTGGACTAATGGGATTGGGTAGAAATCATTATAAAACGGTAACACCTGTGATCGGGGGGGGTTAGCAAGGAAGCGCCCGGAACTTAGTATTTCCTAGCAAGCAAGCTCATTAAAACCTTTTATTCCTTATCTTACCTCTACCTAATTTGGCTGGAGTTTTTTTTCCCTCCCAAACCATTTTAGGCAACAGCAGTAGTTCTCTGACTTGCATGGCAGTTGGCAATAAGAGTAAACAAGGTAGCTTTGATCAGTGGTCAAGCCTCACTGAGCTTTTTGCAATGATAATTTTCTTCTCTTCCATGTGTGTTGAAAAGAGGGGAGGATAGCAGCAGTGCAGGTCAGTTTCTGTGTATTTTTCTGCTTCACCTCTGCAGATCAGTGGGGATCCCTGGTTTTAAGGAGTCTGTGAAAAGTGAACCTTAAAAAGAAAGCATATTTCTCCTCTTCAATAGTGTTACTTCAGTAACATTGCTAAACTAATTCAGTCTTCCACATAATATCTAAGAATCCACAGGCTGCAAGAATAGTGAGAGCTGTGTTCATGCCTTTTTTTTGTTTTTGTTCTTGTTTTTTATTTCTCCGAAGTTCCTTTACACAAAAACTTGCAAGAAGAAAGAATTGGAAATAATTTAATCCCACTGAAGAAAAAAAAATTCCTGAAGTTTACAGTTTTCATTGCTTTGACAAAAGAACACCCCAAAAAAACCAGAACAAATCAAAACCCAAAACAAACACATAAAACTTCAAACCAACAAAAAAAAAAAAAAACCAACCTCAAAACAAAACACCACAAAAAACCCTCAAACTAAAAAAAGTCACACAGATCCCCAAACCCAAAATAACCTACACTCGAGGAAATAAATTGAGGTCATCAAAATACTATACCTCGTTTGAACAAGTTCATCTGTATCACATTTTGGATAATCATTTTCTCAGTGCAGTTTGGATCTTGAAATTTAAAAGGCCCTTGGTTTTCTAGGAATGCATTCAGCACAAAGAAAGGGTATTTACTGCTATAATACAGTCTTGCTGTGAGTTGAATCCTTTCTTTTGATCTCTTAAAAATTCCAAGAATGTCTAACAAGTACATAGTGATGGTACTAATAGTCTGAGGTGCGTATTTCAATTTGAAGTTGTGTACTCTTGTCCCTCCTGAAGAGCTTTAAAAAGAGTGGGTTTTGAAGGAGATGAAGAGGACTGTTTTCATGCTTTCCAGATAATATTTCCATTTGTTGAGGCTGTTGTGCTTGTGAGAAGTACATAATTAAATGTTGTGGTGTCTTAAAATTAAATGTACAGTTAACCAAAAATTCTGGTTACCACTGCAGTATGGCTAGCGTCACATTTGCTTGTTTCACAATTTTTCTAGGCAGGCAGGTAAGTTGGTTACTATCAGATATAAGATACTAGGTCAGGCATACCAGATACCAGATCTGATTTGGTAGGGCTGCTCTTGTGTTGCTTGACAGCTTCTACTTGTCACTGCAGGTCCTGGATTGTTCCTTCACCTTTTCGGGGGTGGCTTACCAGCTTGTTAGACAGTGCATGTGAAAGTTAGCCTGAGGCTCCGCTAAGCGTGTCAGCATTTGCCCACAGATAAGTGAACCAGCTTACAGGTTGTTAAAGTTGTTTATTTAATTTGCTTCCCTGAAGGCTTCTATGAAAGATGTGTATAAAACCAATGAGAAGGTACTTCTAAAGAGCCTTTGGGTAAAGGTACAGCTACAATAGTCTCAGTGCAGCAATTCTAACAGTACTCAGCAGTCTTGGCCATGCAGCATATTTGTACTGCCCTTCTAGACATCAGTGCATAGGTACTACGAGGAAAATGTATAAACCGGGGGGTAGCTGCATCACACCACTTGTTGGAAGCTGGTTTTTTTACACAGATGTTGTCTCAGGGTCCTAAATGATGTGTTGAGGACTGCGTGACTTCTGCAAGAAGAGTTTGGTTGCCCCTTTGAATAATAACACTTTCAGTTGTCCATAAAGCAGTGGCAGCTGTCTCAAATAATGTTTTCAGGATACATCCAGTATGGGTTCTTACAGTTAACTAGTGCATTAGTAATTAATGCACTTGAATTCTATTTCATTTAGTCTTTTCCAACCTTCAAAAACTTTCAAAATTGAGTTTCTGTTTCTGCAAAGTTTATTTGTGCAATTTTTCTACAAAATGAATTATGAGTAAGGAGATAAGGCTTTCCAATTCTAAAAACTCAAACATTAGCCAAACTTCTAAAACATATTTTATTGCTTCAAATAATGGAAACCTTAAGCATTTTCTACTAATGCCTGAACAGGCATCTAACCTTAACAGAGTTCTGATTTCTAGGACGGGTAAGCAGGTAGTCCTTGTTCACTTCTCAAGATCCCTGAGGCTCGTCTTGTGATGAGAAGTCTGTGTGACAGTTCTACTTGTAGCCCTTATGGACAGGATGTCAAATGCCAGCTGCTGCTTCTCTGCTCTCTCTCACGCATGGCTGTATTCTGTAGCAGGTGTGGGTGTTGGAACAACATGTGCTGCTCTCTGGCTAATGAGTCTGAAGACCTGGTTGTCCTTAAGTAGTACACAAAAGCTAATGAAAGACAGTACTTAAAATTTAATATTAGAAGTTCACCTCCACTTTCAAACTCAAGATGAACTAATCAAAGTGCAGGCTGCGTGGGAAAGGCTTTTTGACCAAGATTTTTATATGTCCAATCAAATGCAACTGAATTTACCATACAGCACTCTTCTATTGTAGAAGCTACCTGAAAGGAGGTCGTAGCAGGGAGGGTGTCGGTCTCTTCTCCTGGGGAAGTAGTGACAGGACAAGAGGACATAGTCCTAAGCTGTGCCCGGAGAGGTTAGGTTGGACGTTAGGAATAATTTCTTCACAGAAAGGGTGATTAGATACTGGAATGGGCTGCCCAGTGACGTGGTGGGATCACCACCCCTAGAGGTGTTTAAGGAAAGACTGGACATGGCACTTAGTGTCATAGTCCAGTTGACATGGTGGTGTTCAGTCATAGGTTGAACTCGATGATCTCAGATGTCTTTTTCAACCTGATTGATTCTGTGATTCTTCCCAAGTATGTAGTGCTATTGCATTGTCTTAGCAAAGGCTTTCCATTCTTGGTATTACATTTTTTTCCAGAAAGGAATTTTCTACCATTATTAAGTTAATGGAAGGTAGAAAACAGAGAATACACAAAATTAAATAGGAGCTGTTAGTCTAAGGCTGTTAATCCTCATTGTGTAGAGATAACATCTTGACTTTTTTCTAGCAGGAAAGCTGATTAATATGAGTGTATTGGGTTTTTGTGACAAGGTTCTGATGACAGGGGATGGGGCGGCTTCTCCAACGAGCTGCCGAAAGTTTCCTCTGCACCTGACAGAGAAAATGCCAGCTGGCTCCAAGATGGACCTGCCACTGACCAAGGCCCATCCCATCAGCAATAGTAGTAGTGTCTCTGTGATAAGATATTTAAGAAGAGGGAAAAATGTTGTGCGGAAGTAGTTGCAGCCAGATAAGGGAGGAGAGACAAACAGCTCTGCAGGCCCCAAGGTCAGCAAAGAAGTCAGGGGGAGTAGATGGTCCAGGCATTGGAGCAGAGATTCCCCGGCAGCCTGTGGAGGACCCCCACGCTGGAGCAGGTGAACGCCCAAAGGAGAAAGGAGCAGGCTCAATGCATGACACTGCTGGGCACCTGTGCTGGAGCAGTCTGTGCCTCAAGGACTGCACAGTGGAGGGGATCCATGCTAGTGCAGTTTGTGAAGAACTGTGGCCTGTGAGAAGGACTCATGTTGGAGAAGTTCATGGAGGGCTGTCTCCTGTGGGAGAGACACCACACTGGAGTAGGGGAAGGAGACCTTCTGAGGAGGAAGCAGCAACAGAAAAAACGTTGGAGGAACTGCATTCCCCATCTCCCTGCACTGCTAGGGGAGAGTGGGTAGAGAACTGGGAATGAAGTTAAGCCTGGGAAGGAGGGAGGGGTTGGAGGGAAGATTTGTTTTACTCCTCATTATTATGTTCTGATTTGATTGGTAATAAATTCAATTAATATCTCCAAGTGGAGGCTGTTTTTTGCCCATGAGGGTAACTGGTGAGCGATCTCTTCCTGTCCTTGCCTCAGCCCACAAGCCTTTCATTTTATTTTATCTCCCTTGTGCAGCTGAGGAAGGGACTGATAGAGTGGCTTTGGTGGGCACCTGGCAGTCACACAAGGTCAACCCACCACATAAGAGGTAGTAACAAATACTACTCTTTAGAGTCTAAATCATTCTGTGTACAATGCAGGCACTTCCCTAGGGAGGGAGATGGATAGGGTATCTTCCAACACAATTTCTTAGTTTAACTCTTATGTTTGTTGCAATGGCTGTGAAATAGCTACATTTCCTCTGGTTTTATTTATAGATGTCTATAAATACTTCCTGAAACCCAGTCTCTTAAGTATCACTTAATTCTGTCATGCAAGACTTAATTACACTGACAATAAATAGACATTAGAATATTTTTAGCTAAGTGTGCTGTCATGATGCTTCCTGTGCATGAAGCATATAACATCTTCAATGTCAGTATCTGAAGGCTCTCAAAGATATCTGAAAAAGCTGCTCAAAAACTGCCACAACTGAGCTTGTTTCCTTAAATATGAAGTATATCATGATACATTATGAATGTATGTGTTAGTTTTGATAAAGTACTTGGGAAAAGGCCGTCATTTTTCTGTGGCTTCTTGTAAAAAGTGACAAAAGATTGTAACTGCCAGTTTCTTGAGACTGCACACTCCTTAAACTGATTGTCTCAAATCTCAGATAAGCATTCCATGGCAGCAGTGTAAGAGCTCACATTAAACAGAGGGTGAGTACCATCAAAAGGGCTTTCCTTTCTAGGACCTGATCAGTAAATCCTTAAGTAAACAGCATGTAACGTATTACTCTTGTTCAAAGAGACTTGCAGGTAATCTTTTCAGCGGTTAACTCCTGTCCAAATACCACAGATGTTGGTCACTGGGTAATACATGATCAGAATACAACAGATTAAATATTTGGGGGTGCTAAACTTAAAGGAGGGCTTAGATAATGTTCTAGGATTTGAGGTGGTTTCCTTAAAAAAAAAACAAAAACAAAAAAACAAAAAAACAGAAACACAACAATAACAGTTCTGGTCTGGTTGCAACTGGATGGGCTGCTGGGGAAAAGCAATTTCTTGTAATCTGAAATATCTTAAATGCTGCACATTTTACTAGTTCAGTTTTTTTATAAGTTTTTAGGGTTTATTTGGAGGAAGATGGTTGTTGGGGAGAAAGTTCCTTGTTAGGTTTCTTGTGGGTCTTTGTTTTTCTCCATTTAACCTGTCTAATTTATCCTTGTTTTAAGTGTTTAAAAGTCAGGAGCAAAAACTTTGTTTATTCTTTATTGCAGAAGCCTAGCTTATTTGTCTTTCAATGCTCATTACTGTGCTTGTGTCCTGAGGCAAATAGTATTGTGTGCGTCTTCCCAACAACCCTTCAGTTTCACTGCCTAGAGACTTTATTTTTTTTTTTTTTTAGTATGGTCTGAACTGCTAAATAATCTTTGTGATGGTTATTAGCATCTCAGGTTCCTTCAGTTTGTCACTTAACATGCTAGTGAAATTCCTCTCCCTGCTCAGTTAAGATCTTGTTTGTTAGCTTTTTAACTGATTGGTAATTACTTGCTTGATTAAGTCTTGAGAAGAATCTGAAACTGCAGTTGCTATTGCCTCTGCTTTTCTAAAACTTTATTTGAAATGGGGGACGTACCTAGTAATACAACTGTCACTCTTAACACTTCATGATGGAAAGAGTTAAGATATTTCTCAGAATTCTCTTTGTTTTCATAGCAATGTTTTCTGCAGGTGGCAGGTTATGAGAAGCCCATCTGTGTCTGAACAGCTTTTCTTGTGCCTTTGACGTTATTAAGCATTTTACATTTGGTTTATGTCTAACTCATGATTCTAGAACCAAAACCATCCCTTTTTGCTTTAGCTGATCTATATTTTATATCTTTCTCTGTCTCTTTCTTTCATCATGACCTACCTACTCCTATTTCAGGACTGTTTGTTACTTTTTTATAGCAGACATCCTATGCAAATCTAATATCAGTATAGGCTGCATTTGCTACATAACGTTGATGACACCTGAAATAGGTTACATGAAGCTGTTTGTTGTGATATGTTTCAAACTTCTTGACAAACTTCTGTTTTGTTTTTTTCCTAATGATTGGTTTTAACTGGCAATACATAGTTTTTGACTTTTCTGAAAAAAGAAAAAAAAAAAAAAGAGAAAGCTCAACAAACTTCCCTCCATGCCAGTGTTAAGGTAGTTACTATAGTGGCCCTAAGTTAGCCAGTCTGAGAAGAAATTATGTTATCCATCTAAGAATTCATTATTCCGGAGGTATTTGCAAAGCCTCGGCTGCTGTGTATAACCATAGGCATCCAAGCTGAGTTTAATTTGCATATACGAGCTACTCCAGTGAGTGTCTAAAGTAGAATCACAGACTGGTTTGGGTTAAAAGAGACCTTTCAAGACTATTTAGTTCCATCCCCCCAGCCATGGGTAGAGTTACCTTCCACGATATTGGGTTGCTCAAAGCCTCATCAAAGCCCCAGGTTGTTCAAAACATCTAGCCTTGAACTCTTACGATGGTGGGGCATCCACAAGTCAGGGAACCTGTTTTTTGTCTGTGAACCTCTTTCAGTTATCTTAAAATGTTTTTGCCTTTCCTAACCGGGTGGAAACACCAGAAATGTTGTGGGTTTTACCAGGGATAAATTTTTTTCTTGAACTCCCCCCTCCACACTTATTACTATAAGTTGAGAGAAGTTTTATACAAACAAAACAGAGGCTTGACGTAAGGGGTATAATACTAAGATTTATTACTAACAAGATAAAAACTAAGAAATAACATATACTACAACAGTTCTAATTAAACTTGCTTATCTTATGAAGAGAATGTTAGGTTGTTATTTATAAGTTCGGCTCGTCTCGGATTTTTCAGTCTTTATTTCGTCAGCCTTGGGAAGGCAAGGGAGGGGGGAAGGTCCTCACTGTGGGTTTGGGCGTTCAGCTGAGTGCCAGGTCCAACAAAGCATTTCTCCCCACTTTTCAGTTCAGGAGAAAGGTTTCTTCTTTTTTTTAAAATCATCTTAAGTATTTACAAAAGCATTTCTTCCCCCCTTGTATCAGTCCAGGAGGAAGAAAGGTTCTTCCTTTTAAAGC
>VYXB01002049.1:266437-379801 GCA_013397135.1 Pachyramphus minor | reverse complement strand
CACCTTCTCTTCCATTTTCTTAAATATATCATTAGCAGAGGCGTTACTAAAACTTCTGATTGGCTTTTTTTCTCCAGAAATCTACCTGGGCCTGACCATTTCAGCCTGGGGGGAGGGGGGGGTTGCTAAAACCACAACAGTGCCTCACAACTTTTGTGGTAAAAAATTTCCTCTTTAAGTCCAATCTAAAACCACCCTCTTTTAATTTAAAACCATTGACCTTTCTACTCTTGCTACAGGTCTTGGTAAAAAGTCTTCCTTCATCTTTATTCTAAGCCACCTTTATATATTGAAAGGCCACTATAAGGTCTCTCTGGACCCTTCTCCAGGCTGAACAACCCCAGCTCGCTCAGCTTGTCTTTATAGGAGAGGTGTTCTGTCTGCCTGATCATCTTCATTGCCTTCCTCTGGACTTGCTTTAGCAGGTCCAGCTCCTTGTTATGTTGGGGGGCCTCAGAGCTGGATGCAGCACTCCAGGTGAGGTGTCATGAGAGTGGAGAGGGGAGCATCACCTCCCTTGACTTGCAGGCCACACATTTTTTTGATGCATCCCAGAATGCAGTTGGCACTTGGGCTGCAAGCACATGATGTCAGCTCACATCCAGTTTTTCAAGCACCAAGTCATTTTCTGCTGAGCTGTTCTCAATCCATTCATCCTCCAGCCTGCATTGATACTGGGAATTGTCCTGGGCCCAGTGCAGGACCGTGCATTTGGCCTTGCTGAACTTCATGAGGTTAACATGACAGTGGTGATGGACCTGTCAAAACAGCTCCTGATTCTTGCTTAAGTTTATGGGAAGGCTGGGGGGGGGAAATGGGTTTAGATTTTTTCCTGCAAAACTGATGATGCCCTCTGAAGAGTGTGCTAAAGAAATGATAGAAATGTAAAAGGCACCCTTGTTTCTGGAAGTGTTTTGTAAGATTTTAATAAAGCAATTTAAACTGTGACATCTTCATGATTTTTATTATTTGCATACCTCTACAGTAACATAGAAATTAAAAATAAATGCCCTTGGTGATTTGTAAGAGACAGTGGGATTCCTTTCACTCTGCAGTGTGATTTGCATATGCATTTTTTTTCAGGGTTATGCAGAACATGTTTAAACTTTTACTGGTGTAAAATGCTGTGGGAGGTAAACTTGCAGCCAGTATGTAAATTTGCATTTTGTCTTAGGCCAGTGTTATTTTATATACACTTATGAGAAGTAAGTAGCTGTATGAATATAATATTAACTCAGTATTGGGTTGCCATTTGCTTAAAAAGCAGTTGAGGAAAGAAAGTCGTGACCCTTTATTAAATTGGTTTTCCTTAACGTTTGGACTAATGCTTTCAGTAGGCTTGCTGGCCATGCCTAATCAAGAATTCACCAGCTGGGATTGTTAGATCTTGGGTATTTGTTAATTCAGTATACCTGAAGCATCTACAATGCAAGAATTCATTAGAATTTCATAGTGCAGCTGGTTGTACTATCAATTTCATATTGATCTGAATTTTCACTGAAGTGATGGTAATTGTGTGTTTCGAGGACTGTCATTCCTCCTCTAAAACAAATCTGAATTATTTGCTCAGTAAATAATAGTAATAAAAGTAATAAGACTGTGTTTTCATCATAAGAAGATCTTTTCACTGGAGGGACATCTGGGGTTCATAGGCTTTGGGGTGGAAGTTTGGTGACTTCTTGCAGGGACAGATGTGTTGTATGAATTATAGTAAGTGGCCTTCCTTTAGACCTTGTGGCTTAGGTACAAGTTGGAAAAATAGGGCATATATAAGAAGGCAGTGGACAGACTAAGAATTTTCGTACTGATGTTTCGTATGAGGAAAAAATTCTCTTCCATTCTCATAGCAGTTCTTCCATAGAACAGCACTGTTCTTTTTTTTCCCCACTCTCTACTTCAGTGTGCAAAGCACTCTATGAAGTATTGACATTTTCCATTGCAACGAGTTTAATACTGGACTCTTGGCTAAACCAACTCCTGACATTCAAAACTAGCCTCAGAAAGGTATTAAAAACCACTATTTTCCCCCCCTCCCCAGCTGTAGGCTTGACTAGTAGAAGAATGTATGGGTGAGTGATGGTTTATGTTTTTTTGAGGAGCAGCAAAGACATTTGTGATTAAGCTGATACAACTGAGGTGTTCAGACACTTAAGTAATTCATGTATTTCTAAGATTCTCTCAGCAGACATCCTTGAGTGCCTGTGAATGTGGCTTACAGTAAATTTCTGTGGGCATTTTAAAACGACACTGCTGCTGAAAGGAGCACTTCTGCCCATCTGTCTCCAGTCTGTACCTTTTCCCTTTTGCCACCAGAAGTATTTGTAGAGCTATGCGGTAAACTGGACTGGAAACCTGATTATGGGAAAAACTAAGTTAACAAGTATCACCTTCTCCACAACTCAGGTTTAACCCACATCAGATAAATTAATTGCAGACATGACAGTGGAAGGGGAAGACAGGCAAACATCGTTGTTGGGCTTTTATGGTGGTTTTAAACAGAGTTTAACTTCGAGTTTAACTTATGTCCTGCTTCTCATAAGAAGACAGCTGTCCTACCAAAAATGTAAGGCTCATGTTTGTAATGCAGTTTATAGTTAAGTTATTTCTGAGTGGCAGGGTTGCTTACTGTTCTCACATTTACTTCATGCCTTGGTTGAGAATCTGCCTCTGCATTCCTGTCTTTCTCCTCTGTGAGGGGAAAGGATCTCTTTCTTTGTTTCCTCATGTTTGGTATTTTGGACAAACCTTCAGTCTCCTGCAGCCAATGTGCAGCTGATCTCTGGTCTGTGTGATCCAAGAGGGAATGTATAACATGATGTAGTGGGCAGAAAAGCTGTATCAGGAGTTCAGAATAGGAATGTCCTTGCAAATTGTTTTACTGATAACTTGCATTTAACTGGCAACCTTTTTCTAAATTCTAGAAACAGCTGCAATTGAGTTTAAGTTACAAGTATGGTGGATACTTCATTGGAGGAGGGACCATGTCTGTAGGGTGAAATCCTGTTCAGACCCAAGGGAGCTTATTTTAATACTGCAAACAGGAGGGAAGAAAGTAAAAATTCTTCTGTTCATTTGAGATAAACTGAGATCACAGCAGATGAACAACCTTTTACTTTTTTTTATTCTCTGAGAAGTTAAATGATACCTCCTGACTCAACACTAAATGTTTCCACTGAAGTATGGTAAAAATATATTACAGAGGTTAGTTCAAAACTTTCCTTTAATGCTGAAGTTAAAATGTTCTAATAAATAACTCTTCTTGTTTGCAGATAACTACTCTTATTAATCATAAGGATAAACCAAAGCGTTCAGACAAGACTCTGCAAGCAATTCAGCGAGTGGGCCAAGCAGTTAACCTGGCAGTTGGAAGATTTGTTACAGTGGGTGAAGCCATAGCCAACGAAAACCATGAATTGAAAGAGGAAATGAGTGTTGCTTGCATTGAGGCGAGGAGAGCAGGTATGTAGTTACTCATGAAATTGTACTATTGCCATTTTTGGCACACTCTTTTTAGTGTCAGGAATAACGTAAGAACGTTATTATTTAATTGCTTAACCCTCTTCTGCTGGTTCATTCAAGGCCTGATCTGTTACTTGATTTTGTCACTTACTTAAATTACTGTCCTCTTATGAACAGGGAGTGGAATTGTGTGTTGGCTCTGGTTTTTATAGGATCATTTGCCACAAGGAATTACCTGACTGCTCTTGGTTTTATGATGTTATTAAAGACAAAGAGCAGAGTGTTGAGAATACAACTTTGGAGTTTATTGCTACCAAGCTAAAACAGTGGAGTATCTAAAATTGGGTGTTATGCTATTGAGGTCACTGCATTCTAAATCTGAATGTCTGAATGAAGGTCAGTGTCAACCCATATTTCATCAGGACTCAGTAAGATGATTCACATCAGTCATCTGATGACTCCCCTCAGTAGAATGAAAATCATATTGTGTTTGCCTTTTTGCTGGAATCAAGTTTTGTTGCAGACTTGCTGTGTGTGTGAATTGAATGTGAAGTATGGATAATTGAGTTGTCTGCTGTCACCCTCCTTCTCGCAGAAGCCTCTCTTTAAGCAAATAGGGGGTTGTGTTATCTGATAACATAAGAATGTCAGTGTCATACTAGAAACTACTTTCCTAGATATTAAGTACTGTTCCTTGCAGAATATTTCAGTGACTCTCAATAAATGCATTTTCTTCGATCTGCAGTGCAGCCTTCAAGATGACTTCCAGTAGAATGTTCCTTTTGTTGTTAGTGGGGTGAGGTTTTGGTTTTTCTTTCAAATGCCTTTGGATCATAGGAAATTCTGTTTGAAGCATTCCCAGGTGAATGTAGCTACAAGTGTGATAGACTTCCTGCTTACTGTGGCTTCAGGGAGACAATCTCAATCTTCTGGCTGTGGAGGCAAATAAATGGTCCTTCTACTCTTATGTCTTGATGACTGCAGAAAGGAGCAGTATTCTGCTCCAAGACAGGGGTTACTGTACTTAAAACCATTCTGTTAAGTTATGTAGTGGACTTGGGGGGGGGTGTTTGTTTTTTATGTTTTAAATAACCTCAAAATCCCAAAAAACCTGTCTTTTGCTGTCCTAACTGGTGTATTTCTTGCTGATTCACTGTACTGGCCTCAAACTTTGGGGATGCAGGTCATACTATTATTTGTGATTAAAAGAAAAAAAAACAAACTTGGAAATTGGGCATGGTACTGTAAGAAATCCTCTGAAAATCCCTCAACAATGAGTCACAATGTCTAGAAACATGCTGGTGATGAATGATTGTTCTTGTGATTTGAAGGACTATTCTGGATAAACTTTAGACTGAAAATTCCTAGTCGCTCCAGTAAACTTGGCTGCAAACAGAAATGTCCTAATTTGAAAACATTCCAGTTGTTATGTGAAGCATGTGTTTTCTCTTCAGAGATCCAAGTAAAATGCTGACAATCCAAAATTGCCAAAGTTCACATCGATAATCTCAGCTGCTGGAAGAGCAGTGCAGTATGAATCTGTTTCTTGACTTGCCATTTATGCTGTGGCCAAGTGTTTTTTCTTCCTATCAGTGTATCCAGGAGGATCTCAGAATCTAAAAATGTCTGCAGTGTTTTATCTCAACAAAAGCCTATAGTTTTTTACATTGTAAGTTTTATTTCCTGTTATGCAATAATGTGCCTCAGTCTAGAGGAGTGAAGATATGGATTGTTTACATTTCTGTCAAGCCTCACATTTGCATTGGCATGGCCCAGTTTTTCTCTGTGAGCTATGCATTTGAGAGCTAACTGCAGACTTATATGGGACATTCAGTGTAACAAACATGTTTACTGCTGGTTTTTTTGTTTGACGGAGGTTTTTTTGTGCCAGTATTACCTCTGTGGGCTACTCAGTGTTGGACAAGGTAAAACAGTCCTTTGTGCAGATAAATTCTTATGGATAAATGTCCTCTGAATTCAAATTCTGAACATGGTTGCTCAAGTGCCATTTTTAATAACTTTTGTGTTTCCGAGCAAGTAAAAAAAAATTCCTGGACAACTGGGTGAATATTGACGTGTATAAAAGAATCCTATGTTCTGGAGGCATAGGCAGCAGAAAGCCCTTGCTGTTTAGGGCAGAGTGTGTTGTAGAGCTGTTCATTATTCTTTTTAGCTGATAAATTAGATTATGCCTTGGAAATTAAAGGGACATTTTGTTAGGCATAGAAGATAGATTTCAACACTAAAGGATTTAGAACATTAAGCATCTCGGTTGCTAAGAAAAGTAGGGAGTCTTTAAATCAATTGCATATCCTGCAGAGGCTTTGAAGGATGACAGATGTTGTATCTGCCTCTTGTGAAGGGTATAATCAGTGATCTGAAGTGTTTCAGACTTGTTATGACTATTTCCTTGTAATAAACCTTGTAATTTGATTGACTCAAAATAGAATCATAAAACACTGCAGAGGGTCATGTAGCAGATTTTGCCTAACATTAGTCTTGCACTGTGTCAGTGTTTACAGTGACAGTATAGTAGTGGAACATAACTCAAAAGAATTCCATTTTGGATGCCCATCTGCGATGTTTTTTTTTTTTTTTAAATTCTTTCTTTTTTTTTCTGCTCTAAAGAAAGACTAGTTAATTTAAAAGAGAAAGCACATGTCAGGAATAAGTTAGTGTCATAACATTTCCAGTATTCTCTGCCAGTTGACTACATAGCCCTAGAGGAAGACATGGAGTAAAATGAAAGCAATAAATAGCTCTCTATTTTTGCCTTGTCTTTTAGTACAGAGAGGACTAAATTAAGAAGACTGAAAAATGACAATTTAAGATGAATAAATTGAATCACAGAATAATTGAGGTTGTAAGGGACATTTTAACTTCAAGAATGGAGACCTGGCCTCCACAGTATCAGACACTCCCCCATTTTGGTATTGTTCACACACTTGTTGAACTTGCTGACCCATCATCCGGGGAACGGTTTTGATGTCTCATATCAGTCCCAGAGGGACACCACCGCAAATTGACTGCCCACTGGACTTTGTACCAGTTAGGACCATCCTCAAGCCCAACTGTCAGGTTCATTTTCTATCCACTATTTTTCAGTTATTCAGTCTGTATCTTGTGATGAAGTTAAAATGACATTATGGGAGATTGTGTCAGAGGCCTTGCTGAAGTTGAGATGCACAGCATTCATTGCTTTCTTTTTTTAAAATCAGTGCCATCTCATCACAGAAGGCATTCACATTAACAAGAGACTGTTCACCCTTGCAGGTCCATGCTGTCTCTTCCTGATTGTCTTTTTTCTGCTTCATGTGGTAATGGCTTCCAATATTATTTTAGTAATAATCCTGGAGGCTGCTGCGAGGCTGACTAGCCCATAATTGCCTGAATTTTTCTGGTTACCCTTCTTGAAGATGGATGTGACAGTTGTCTTTCTGTCATTGGAAATCTCTCCCAATTGTCACAATCTTTCAGTCACGATGGAAGAATTACAGGGACAGTGAACTGCTTCTTTAACATGCTCAGATGTGCTTTTTGGACTTGTGTATACCCTGATGGCTTCCCTAACTCAGTCTCTTTACCATAACAGGTTTTGCTCCTCATGTTCATAGCTTAATTCATGTTCCTGTAGTTGCAATCTACAGGCAGAGGAGGAAGCCTTTGTTATATTATCAGAAGTCTCAAATTTCTGGGGCTCTGTGGAGCTTTTGACAGGCAGATGTTGCAGGTATTTCACGTTCTCTGATAAGTTTTTGTCTGATGAGTAGGTGCTTCTCCTATGACTTGACTCATCTTCAAGAAGATGAATCCCACAGCATAAGAAATGGGATAATAATGTTGTGAATCCTTTCTTGGTTACCAAAAGAACTTTGCATCTATTTTAATTGTTTTCTGTGTGTTTCTACAGCATTTTGTGTTGTCACATGTATTTTGAGGTCAAAGGAAGAGATTGGGATTAATCTGCTGACGAAGGTGAACAAGTAGACATTGGCGTGAACCGAAATGAGTTGGACTGCAGAGAAGGCAATGGCCAGTGTGTTTTGCTGTTAAATCGTCTCCTTGACTGACTGGAGACTTGTCCTACAGCTTCATTGTTAGTGCATCTGGCTGCCCTCACTGTTAGAATAGTAGCTGTAGTTTCATAATTCTTCTTGCTCATTTTTAGGCCCTTCAGCTGGGGAACTCACTATCTCAGACTGTACTCTGTCTGTCATGTTTGCACTTACACTAGAGTGACCCTCTGATTATTTGGAGCATGTCTTTTATGATCTGGCCCGGTCCTGGCAAAAGTGCTGGAAGTTCCTTGCCCTAATGTAATCCCTATTTAGACAACTTCAGAACCCAAGGGATTACAATTATCAGAGGAAAGAAATCTATACATGAACGCTATGAAGCGTGCAGCTCTGTGGTTTGAAGGACTGTCAGGCCTTGTTCTGTAGTGTTTGTGTGTGGTATTTGTGGACTACCAGAATAATGCATCCTTGGGTTTTTGATATGGGAACAGTGGCTTTATCAGGCTTTTGGAGTATTCTGTCTGCTTAGGTGAGTGATCTTACCTGAGGTTTTGAAGATGAGTCTTAGGGAACTTGATCAAATCTCCTAGTTGTAGGTTGATCATCTTGTCTTGCATGCTAACCAAAAGCATGTCTCAGAGCTTTCATGACTTAAGTCTCCCAGCAGCCCTCCTGTGATAATGGAATAGAAAACTGCCCTGTCTTTCCTCTGTTGCACTCTTATCTAGTGTATTCCAGAAGATTTGATTGGATAGGGTCAGCAGATCCATTGACTCCACAGGATGTAGAATTTTTGACTGCATAAGAAATAAAAGTGGTCAGTTAAGCCTGTTTAACTACTAGCTGTTTAACTAAATGCAAGTTCAGATGGTGATGAACTGAAAATCCGTGCCTTTTTGCCTTTTGTCTCCTCTCTCTCAGCATACTGTTTAATGTCTCTCCTTTGAATAAAAAGTACAGTAGTCTCACTATAATGCTTCAATCTTATAAAGTTACTGGAATCTCTTTATTATTCATGCCTGAAGACTTCTACAGAAATAGGAAATCTATAAATTATGGGAATGCTAACTGAAATTTGAAAAGTGGAGGAGAATTTGTAGTTCTTCCTTCATTGCTGCATCCCAGTCTTTCAGTGGATTGATGCTGCAAGTGTGGACACTTTTGTTATTAAAATCAGAAAAATATTTCCCCGTAATGTTTTCTCCCTCCAAACTCCCCGGCTCCACCCTCCACTCAAATATCTGTAGACTGTAAGAAAATTGGTGTATGTTACACATGGAAGAATAAGGTAGTACTGAGTAGTAGTCCAGACTTAAATATGGAGAGGGTGCCACCAACAGTCACTAAAAGGAAGTGGAGTGAAATAAAAAAGGGTTGTAGGTAGCTCTGAAATTGTTTCATCCCTCAAAGGTAAAAGTTAAGAATGCTTAAAGGCCCAGAATCTGTTTTCTAAGTATGAAAAGCTAATTATTTTTTTCTTCTAGGTGAAACAATTGCACAGCTTACAGATGTGGCAAGCTTGGATCATCCGGAATCTGATAGCCACATAACAATCTTTACAGACAAAACGGGTGTGGTAAAAGCTGCAAGATTGTTGCTTTCTTCTGTCACAAAAGTGCTGGTGTTAGCAGACAGAATTGTTATAAAGCAAATTATAACTTCCAGAAACAAGGTATTTGTAGCTTCTTTTCTATTTGTTTAACTGATACCTGCAGTCAGTGCAAAAGAGTGGTGGTAAATGAAATGGTCTTTTCATTGTACCTCTACGGGAAGTCTAAAATAAAAAGGTAAAAATCAATGTCTTGCACATGTTTATCAGCCAGGTATCTGAAAGGGGGTGACTGTAAGTCAGTAGTATTAAAATAACAATTTTCAGTGACTCTGCATTCTATCTGATCCATATTTATTGCTCTATTGACTTAGTATGCTGGAGAAGATGATGTGTTACTGCTTATTTAACTTTAGGTGTACTTCAACATGAAAGTGTATCTGTCTGTAAAATGGTCAATAAAAGCTTCTACTTGCTAATGACAGGATGTTTGTACTATCAGGATCAAGACAAAGAGAGCATTATGGATGTGTCTAAGCAAAAAAACTGTGAGGAATGCATATGAAAGTCTGTGCTAGGGATGTGAGGCTTACAGATTAAAAGTTTTTTATGCAGTTTAACTTAGGTCTTGAAACTTAGCATGAATCTACTTAGTTGGTTTAAATAATGTATGAAGGCACATTTAACCTCAAATTTAATCCATTTCATGCAGTGCAGACTTCACTGTCTTGCCTGTAGGATATTCTTCCATTTCTTTTTCTCCACAATGTGCTAAAACAAAAATAGAAAAACCCCCATGTTTGAAAAATGAGAACCTGGTAAGGCCTGGGTTTTTCCATTAATTTGGAACTCAGAATCCAGAGCAGTGCCCCTCTTTTCTCTTTTGACTCCTCATGATGTCGCTATTTTGTCCCAATTTGCTTTCCAGTGTGCTGGTCTCTATTTTGCAGCTCCTAGATCCAAGAGACTTAGTTGAGTCCACGATTCAAAACCAATGAAAATAACCTGTTTCTTGTCTTGCTGTAGACTGGGCAGCACTTATTTGCTGTCTTTGTGCTGTTTTTTTCTCCCAGTGGTTGGTTAAGGTGGCAGCATTTTCATCAATATCAGTTTGATGAAGTTACTTGCAGCTTTGGTCCTTTCTTGCCCTGGAGACCAGAATGGTGTATTTAATACCTTTTGCTGCTTTTCTACTGTTGTCTGCAGCCTACAATGCAATGATCCTAATTAATACACCTTTCCAAAAGTGGCTGGCGGTAACAGGTTTAGGCTACAGAGCAACTGTGCAATTGTATGTATCATGTAAGGATAAGGAAGACTATATCATTTCAGCAACAAGCATGGTTTCTGATAATTTAAATATATATGAAAATATTGTCATATGTACGCTGATGTGAATATAGTAAGCATAGGTGCAGCATTTAATTTTGAACGATTTAATTTCAAGCAACGTCTTATATTCCGGAGCAAGCAATCTGACTCTGACTGCCATAGTCATAGAATCATAGACTATCCTGAATTGGAAGGGACCCACAAAGATCATGCACAAGGATCGTGGAAGCCCAGCTCCTGGCCCTGCACAGGACAACCCCAAGAAGCACACCATGTTCCTGAGTTCTTTGTCCAAACACTTCTTGAACTCAAGAGAGACTTGGTGCTGTGACCACATCCCTGGGGAACCTGTTCCAGTGCCCAGCCACCCTCTGGGTGGAAACCTTTTCCTAATATCCAGCCTAAACCTCCCCTGACATAGCTTGATGTTATTCTCTCAGGTCCTGTCACTGGTCACCAGACAGAAGAGATCAGTGCCTGCCCTTCCTCTTTCCCACAAGAGGAATTTGTAGACAGCAATGAGTTCTCCCCTCAGTCTCCTCCAGCCAGAACAGACCAAGTGACCTGGGCTGCTCCTCACATGGCTTCCCCTCAAGGCCCTTCACCATCTTCATTGCCCTCCTTTGGACACTGTCTAAGAGCTTAATATCTGTTTTATATTGTGGTGCCCAAAACTGCACACAATATTCAAGGTGAGGCTGAACCAGTGCAGAGCAGAGTGGGACAATCACCCCCCTCAACCGCCTGGTGGTGCTTTACCTGATGCCCCCCAGGACACATCTAGTGGTTGTGAGCTTTTGGGTTTTACTGCATGTTCATTGTCTGTGCATAGTGCACATGTATTTGAGAAAGTCAGCTTCTGTTTATGGTACCGGTAGGGCAGTTCACATCTCTACAACCAAATTAAACAAATGATGGTGTCTTGTATTTGAGTACCTGATATTTATATATGCCCTGATTTCTATAGAGGACATTCCTGAAAAGTGTGTCAGACACTATGATGGATAGCAAAGCAGTTCTTCCTGTAAGAAATGTTGTGGTAAACGATTGGTATGGGCAGGGACTTAAGAAGTGCACACAAATACTCAGAGACAGTGTAGTATAATATGGCATAGAGGATGGAAAGGTAGGATCATCACGACTGCCGACTGGAACAGACTCTGGCTTCTTGAAGTGGGTCACTGTTCCAGAAGATCTCAGCTCCATTTTTATCTTAGAGACTGAACGCCCAATGTTAAACTTTTATTGCCTTATTTTTTGCTGCAGCACTTTCTGAACACTTTTTATTTTCAATGTCATCATGGTCTCCTCATATGAATCAAGAGTCAACCAAGGGCAAAGAATAGAAAAACAGCTTAGTGGTTGGAGATCCAACTGCAGAGAATGATGATTGAGATCTTCCAAAATGGTGATCAACTCCAGAACCCAATCTCTGTTTGATGGTCCCAATGATCTTGTTCCTGCTTCTGCATCCTCTGCACCATATGTACTGTCCTTGTGTTCTTGGATTGTGTGCATTTGTTCTGTCTCTGCCTACATCTTTCCACCTTATAAAATTAGTTTCATTGTCCATCAGACTTAGTCACTGCATCAGTGAGCTTAAGGTCTTGCTCCGCTTGCTGTCACCAGTCAGGTCAGGAGTGCCAGAACAATGAGCAGGGAAGTGACAGGTAGTGGGGGAGCTGCTGCACTGTGCAGATTGGATCAAAATGTGGTTGTGCCCTGAAGTGCTGTCAGCTTACGACCACTGTCTGGAAGGCAACATTCATACTGCAGCACTAGCTGTGCTATACCAGGTGCTAATTTAGATATTAGTAAGAACTTAAAGCCTTATTTTGTTCCATGTTTTTAATCGTGTATTTAAAAATTTACATTTTCATTACTATCTGTGTGTTTCATGTTGAAGAACTTTTAAAATGAGAAATTCTGAAGACATCACAGGTAGTTTGCATTGTAGCAGCTTCTTGAATAACCTTTAGACAAATTTAGAGCTGTCTGTACAGTTTCTTGAAATGTCAGCTCTGCTTGGGATGTCTAGAATTATTAGATGTAATGGAAATGCATGTGCTTTCACCAAAATTTTTATTTGACAAGATTTGTCATGAGAGAAACGCTTACTCTAGGGTAACTGTAACAGAGTTGTTTGCAACCAAGACCGTACTCATTCTAACTACTTTCAAACTTTTTTGTTTACTTTTGTTGAATTCTGTTGCCTTTTTTTTTAATGCACAGAGCCATTGAAACACCTGTCTTTCCAACTGTCGTTTTAGACTTTGAATGTTATGCGTCTGAAACTGAAAACTTTGAAGTTGGGACATAGGGATATAATGTGTACATTAATTTCAAGCACTTGTTACTGTCATATTAAATTTTAAAACACATTTTTTGCTAAATCTGAAAGCTGGATCCTGTAATACTGTTAGTCTTGATATATACTGGGAGGAATGAGGAAAATGTTTTCTGAGGGCTGACAACAGGTGACTCATTTTGAATGAAGCATGATTATTAATTTACACTTGATTTCCAGCCGTTGAGTTATTAATGCTTAAATAGTAACAAAATATGCACATTTTAAACTACACAGTTTAGAAGTTTCTGTAAATAGTAGTATTCCTAGGTTAATAATAACGTTTTCTGTTTAGCATCTTGATAATCTGTAGTGTTTTCCCTTATCTTGCAGGTTCTTGCAACAATGGAACAACTAGAAAAAGTCAGTAGTTTCCAGGAGTTTGTACAAATATTCAGCCAGTTTGGAAATGAAATGGTAGAGTTTGCCCATTTAACTGGAGATCGGCAAAATGTGAGTATTAATAAGAGGTTGGGAGGGATGTTGCACAGTGTAATTTTCATCTTATTATCTGAAAGATTTGGGTTCTTCTAGGATGATTAACAAAACAAAACAATTGCTGGTGTCCTGTCTCTGGAACCTAACCTCTCCTTACTCACCCCAAGTACGTCTGTTGATTTTAAAGCTCAGCTTGCAAAATATCACTGTATTGTTTGATCTGCATATTTTCCAGATGCCTGGTTGCATGTTATTTATGGTGTCCTTTGGTTTCAATCACTGTCTTTTAACTCTTAACTTTTCTGGCTCTTTACAGTGGTAGAGAATTTGTCTGTTGTTACTTGACAGAAATATTTGATGTTTGCACGTGGTGAAGGGACTTGAAAGCAGAGTAATTATTTTAGAAAACTCCAAACATTAAATCCTTAGATTCTGATAAAGCATCTGCTTGGTGGCTTGTTAGGGTTTGGTTTTTATTATTATTATGAAATATTTTTCTAGGTTTAGGTCAAATTGCCCTTATATTAGAGCAATGATTTTTTTAGTTCTCACATGCAACTACTCTATCAAAACCTTTCATTCGTGCAGGAAGCTTTTTTCCCTGGAACTTCCATGTAAATAAAGGATTTGCTGAGGCTTAAGACTTCTGCTGTGAGCTCAGGTTGCTTTCCCTCAATGATCCAATCCCCTTTTCAGAACTGAACCAGGGTTTGATATAGATATACAGAGTCCCTAATATCCAGCAAATTTCAGAATTCAATTTGTATAAACAACCTCATGTGCTTCCTTTTACTGCTGATGTGTGCTGAGTCTGCTAAGTACATGTGCAGTCTCAAGGAACCATTTCTTGGAAAGCTGCATATAGTTAAAGGAAATGAACTCTCTTTATTTCTCCCTGAAGTAGTGATAGCAGTTGTGCCTTTGAAAGGGAAAAATACATTACTAGTAAGTGATACTATTTGCAACTATTTTGGGTTTTCAGTGTTAACTCCTCTTCTGCTCTCACTGCCTTTCCTACTTGACTCTCTTGGAAAGACTGTTTCATTACCACTTTTTAAATTATGTCTGCTTTCTTGATATGCTCAGTTAACAATGTGTAGGCTGATATGTGGCATTACTAGTCCTGTTGTGAGGAAATATCCCTCAAAGTACTTTTAAGTATGCTGGAAACTCCTGGGTGCCATCAGATTTATCAGAATGTAATGTCAGAATTTCAGAAATTAACTGTTTTGTTGTTTGATTGGGATTTGTTTGTTTGTTTGTTTGTTTGTTTTAATGTGATGATTTTGATCTTAAAGATTTTGTGTAGTTGCTAAATACAAATTTTATAAAAATGTCAAAACAGATTGCTGCAGTGACTTATCTGTGTGCTTTTTTTTTAATATAGGGTAAATTAGGATTAATTCTGTCCTGTAAATTGTTCCCTTTTCAGCCAGTCCCATTCAGCTGCCTCAGATAGCACTCAGCTATCTTTGTGAGCAGTGAGAAGATTGTACTTGTAGCTTTCAAAGTCCTTCCTATTGCTAGACATTCTTATATGCTGAGGGATTCATGGCTTACCCTCTTCCCCCACATCCCAGTGTGGAGTCTAAATTCTTCCGTGTTGATGAACTTTGCTGGGGGGTTAGCTCAGTTTTGCAGGTATATCCATCTCCCTGGACAGTTCTTGAGAAGTTTATGTACTCAATGCAGAGGAATACAGAGGAATTTTTTTTTTTTTAGCCTGTTAAGACTTTCTTTATTACTGGTACGTAGCAAATATAACACTCGAGTAGAAAAAAGATTTAGTTTTTATTTCTTTCCCTGCATTACAATGGAAAGCAGGTGTTCTCTGTCTCTGCCTTATCTTCTCCCCCATTTCAGAAAATATTTTCAGTCAGGCATTCTTTTCCCCTCATTTTTCTGTTTTATGAATAATGCTATATGATAAAGATAGCAAAATTAGCAACAGTTTACATAGCGTGCTCTGAGATCTTCCTTCTTTGAAATCTGAATTGAATAGAGCCAAGAATAAATGCATAAATTAAAATCTCTCTGAAAAGCAAGTTCTAGATCATGAGTTAGGCTGAAAATAGCAATTGTCAGACATTGAGAAGCTTTCTTACAACCCATTCATCTGCTAGAGAGTTTCCTTTTTCCAGTCTCGTAAGAAGTTAGTATTTTAGATACTGTGTAATATTCAGATCTTTTTCTTTCTTTTGATGTTTAGGATTTGAAGGATGAGAAGAAAAAGGCTAGAATGGCAGCATCTAGGGCTGTGCTTGAGAAGTGCACCATGATGCTCCTGACTGCTTCAAAGGTGAATGAATGTGTGCACTCCTACACAACTTGGCTAAATCACAGAGCATGACATCTGGCAGGATAGCCAACTCTCCTTTCTCAGCCCCAGTTTAAACTTTGTGCCAAAGAAGGGTGTAAGAGTAAAGAATGGGTAAAGAAAATCTTTATATTCTCAGTAGTGGTGTGTATTCTACTTAACAGCAGTTTAACAGAAAGAATTCATCATATTCTTTATTCATCACATTCTTTAGACTTAAAAGGAAGTTTTCAGTTCAATATACTGCAGGTGTACTCTTTGATAATAGTTACTTTACTTTCTTTAAAAGACTTGTCTCCGGCATCCAGACTGTGAATCTGCCCGTATTAACAAAGATGGAGTTTTTCATCGGATGAGACTAGCTTTGGAGCAGGTAATAGAGATTGTAACTGACTCTAGACCAAATGGAGAAAATGAAATGGCCCCCATCAGCATATATTCTGGCATCAAAGAATTCAAGGTAAGAGTTGAAATTATATTGTTTTCTACAGCCAACAAAGTACCTCGTAACTAGGATTTTAAGGAAAGAAAAGGTAGTTTTAAATTTAAAATGGTGGAGCTGCATCTCTTCAGCAGTGTTAAGTTATATAACTGTCCCAAAAAGTTAGAGAATCTAACAAGAAGGGATTATAATTTCAAAGTCATTGCCAAAATACACCTCCTGATACTTGCCATCTCCTTTTGAATCAGTATGCATTCAGAACTCTAATGTTTTGTTGAGGTGATGCCTTGACATTGAATAAACTGAAGTATCAGGATCTGATCAGACCTTCATTAAAATAGTTGTTGTTCAAGAATTCTTGCTTTGTAAAACTGCAGACAAAAATATTCACGCAAACATTTAGAAGAGCAAGCTGTCATTCAAAGGAAATGTTCTGAATTGAAATTATATCTTGTAGCTCAGTGGATTTTTTTTTCCTCATAAAGGCATTTTAAAATTTCATACTCTGTTAAGAACAGTTAATAAACAACCATGTCTTACTGCTTTTGAGCCTGTCACTTTGATTCTATTTATTTATTTATCTATTTCCCCCTTTAGAATTCAGTTGAAATTTTTGCCGTGTACCTCAAAGTATTCAATTTGCTACATATAAATTTTTAGAAAACTACTCAAAATAGATGACATGGATGTGCAAAGATCAAACAAAATTGGAATACACATTTAATTTCTGAAACTTACTGAATTTAAAAACTTTTTATTGACAGCAATAGAGTAGTGATGTATTTGCTGTTACTCCTGGTAAGCTGCCAGTAATTTGCTGATGGTATTATCACTTTAAAGAAACTATCCCAAACCCAAAACGGGGGTCAAATGGGCACAAGCAAATTGTTGGATTACTTTGAAAGTAAGTGAATAACAAAAAAATCATTGAGGAGAAAAACAAAATGTATAAGGATGCCTCTGCTTTCTGCATCTGCGTCACAACTGTATAATCACATACATTCTCAAGGAATTTATATGTTTCTTTTTCAGAATAAGGTGGAGGGTCTTCGTGAGAATCTTTATTTTCTCTCAAAAGAGAACCTTTCAACAATGCTGGAAGTTATCCTGGAACATACAGAAGACTTCACAGACTCTGCCTATACCAGTCATGAGCACAGAGAACACATTTTGGAGCTGTCTAAACAGGCTAAAATGGAACTAGAGCAGCTGGTTTCAGTGTGGATGCAAGCTGTAAGAGCTTTTTAGCAAAGTAAATCTTTTCACCTCTACTTTGGAGAGAAATTTTTAATGCAATCTTTCTTCTGTTCTGGGAAGAGAGATCCAAGTGTATTCCTCACAGCGAGAACTGATCAAGGAAGCCACAGTTTGTTCTGTGCTTCTGCAACTTCCATATGTTCTGTCCTCCCCTTGCCCCAGTGTTATTGCTTCATTGATTCTTTGATGGCTAAATTAGGCTACTGGTGGCAGTAGACTAATTTTAATGAAGCTGTAATTGGAAACAAGGCAGTGAACCATAGTATCATTGTGCAGTCTTAAACAGTTAGATATTTTGTCGGAGTAGTTCAGAGATTTCAATTGTCTTGATCCCATAGCAGTGACCACAGTTTTGTTTCCTGTTTTCAACAGAATATTGAAAACAGTTAAACAATTGGAAAGGGAAACACTCTAAAATATTGACTTGGTTGTTTTTAATCTTGTGGAGAGAGGAAAGAGACTCTAAGACTTACAGGCTATTTTTGTTTGTCCTATTTTACACAATTTAAATGATGGGAGTTTTTCTTTTTAGAGAAGAAGCATATTAAGCCTCTCTCTTGTAATTTGTCTTACTTGTTCCTTGAAGATGATAGAAGATACATGCAAAAGAGGGGGGAAAAGCAGATATGGAAAATGCAGTTTCTGGTTTTGATACTGACTTACTTTCAGTATTCCTTCTGGGAAACATATAACACAAAATCTTATCAACATTCTGAAATAGGGCAGATGTGTACTAGTATAGGATACTGACTTAATTGAGTGTATTACTTATGAGAAAGCATTTTTGTTCCTTTTTATCTCTCTGAATCAGATACTGCAGTCAGGTGTTCTTAATGCAGTAGTGCAGTTTGAAGGGCATATAGATCTTACTGATAATACAGAATATTGTTATGACAAAACATATATAGAATAATAATTGCATAGACATCCTTAACTATAGACACTAAACCTGAGTTTAGCTTGGTGTTAGTTGTTAGCCCTGGTAGGCAGCTGTGTAAACATTGCGTAGCAATAACTAACACATCCCCATGTTGTCAGCACTGTTTTTATCACAAATTGAAAAGCAGCACCATGCCACATTTGTGAAGAAAATTAATTCTATCCCAGCCAAAACTAGGACACTTGGGGATTTCTAAGCTCTATTACTGGTGGAAAATGATCACCTCTAAATAATTTACATGCTACATTTCAAGTGATAGAAATAAGAGCCTTGTACCAGATTATGCATATATATGATCCATGAAAATACTTGGGCATGCACGTGTGTGCTTATGCTTTAAGTATTTTTATTGATAAATAACCCAGCCTAGCTGTGACTAAAGACATAGTAGCAGATAAAATAGCATCAGCTCACTGAAATGGCTTTTTAGTTTCAGTTACATAGCTTCATTGGAGAGTGAATATTTTCTCAAGGACTCCTGAGAGTCTCTTTTTATAATTAATATAGAACGTTTGGTATAACATTTTAGGTATCACTTCATTTTAAAAGGGTGTTTATTTAAAAAAAAAAAAAAAGCCTTAAACTCTTGTTTTACTGTAGGCTGGTTAGACAGAAGATTTTTGGAACTTGGCAAGCTTAAGGAAATCCTTTTCCTGAAGAAAAGCTCAGTGAGGCTTAGAAATAGATTGCTGTTGAATGGAAGCAGTCAGTTAGATTGGACCACTATTATTTTTAGTTTTAATTTTGTGATAAATGTTTCTATAAAAGAATTTTAGAATATACCCAGGGTGTGCAAAAGAGTACATTTCATCTAGAAAGAGAAGGCCATCTTGTAAAGCTTCTTGAACTAATGACACATGACATGAAGGTGGGTTTTGTTGTGTAATGTTGTCTTGGTTGCTTTCTTTGGCTTATAGCAAAACCAGAAGACAAAGGATCTCATGGAAGACTTGGAAGTAGCCATTTTAAAAACATGCCAGTGCATGAATGAACTTAAAAGAGAGGTAAGTGTAGCTTAAGCAAGATAAATTGAGTTTGGATTTTTTACTTGTTACATATGAAGTTGTAAAATGGTATTCTGCACCCAAAAAGGCTAACATCTATTTATAGACAAGAATAGCTAAATCAGAATTACATCAGGGAGCTATTATATTGTCTGTCCTTACTGATTAGAAATCTGTTGGATACATGGGCTTATTGCTAACTGAAAAAAAAGAAGTGTTTGGAAGTAAGTACTGTGTATATAATCATTGCTTTAAATGTAAAGGCAAAGTTTCCTTGGGGATTTGTGTGCCACTGTTTTAAATACTTTTCCTTGTAGTGTGTCTAAATCAATAAATTACATTTGTAGTTTGTTTGTACTTAACCTGTTCTATTGATTTCTGTAGCAGAAATGTGTCATGATAGTGCCTCATACTCTGGATTTTTTCTCTACAGTTGGTAGCTGTGTATGTGCCTGTTGTAAATCATGATTCTCTTCCTAAATGCAAGCATGCTGGGGGTCAGTTTACATACAGACATAGAATAGCTGCCTCATTTGGTACATGGGATGGACTGCATTTTCTGATCAGGGTCTTCCCCCTTTCTGTTAAGGAATAGCATTGCTGCCTTATCTGCTACACGGATTTGGTTTCTGCCAGCCTCTTATATATTTGCAAATCATTCAGATATCTTTTCAACTGCTTAAAATTATTGTTCTTTTAAACAGATGGAGAAATGAAGACTAAGAACAGTGAGGGTTTCAACACAGAGCAGTGCAAAGATCTTAGGGAAGCATGCTGAACTTAGGCTGAGCTGTCAGCTGCTGTAACTTGGAAAACCTCAACTGTTCAAAAAAACCATGCTCCTTTTTTTTTAACAGGGGTGATATGAGAAATTTTGTCTTCTGGATTACAGTTCCTGCAGCTGTCTTGAAGATTTAAACAGTGCTTTGAATCTATTTCAGTTGCATTTAAGTGCTTTCTTTGCACTTCTACTGTCAGGCAGCATGTTGGGCTCCCAGAAAGCGGAGGGTACATAATTTGTGCTCTTTGATTAATAGTTTGTAGTGTGGTCACCGTTAGGTAAGAAGTCAGTAACAGAGCTTTTCCAAAGTGGCAGTCAGCTGCTTTAACTGTAAGATTATCGGTTTTTGAGTAACATCATTCCTGGGTGCTGAATGAGGTAGAAGGGATGATTGATTCCCAGTCAAATTGGGATGCAGCTGTGTAATTTCATAGATTGTAAAGCCACAGGTGGCTGCAATATGGTAGGTGGAAGAAATCATTAATATCTTGTATATTCTTGCAGCTCTATAAATGCAAATCTTAACACATCATCCTGCCCACAGGTTTATATTTATGAAAATGTCATGCAGCAAAGATTACACATTTACCACACTTAAGTTAAAGAACTTTGTCAGGTGACAAAAATAGAAAATTATCTTCTGTAAACCAGTTAACAAAGGTGGCATAAAATACAAAATGGTAGGTTAGCTGTGCCCTGTGATGTAGCTCCATATTAAAAGCAATGCGGGTGAAAACAGAGCACACTGTTCTAGGAATTGTGGAGCAAATTGAGTGGGTGTGGATTTCTAAACCAACAAATCCTAAGTCCCCTGTTACTTGCTTTGTTGACTTATAAAGTTGAAAAGCTTGCTTTAGTAAGAGCCATTTTAAAGTGCACAGGATTGACGCTATGCTTAGAAGTAAGTTTAGGGTATTCTGTCATTTTTGGTGTTCTTTATGTAGTGACTGAATTGACCCCAAAGTAGCCATCTTCTTTACATGGCTGAGGAGGACTGTCCTGTCAGTCTGACTTGGGGTGCTGCAGTGTCTCAGTCAGCAACCAGGATTTCACTGGTAAAATGAAAGTATCGTGACCCTAATTAAAATGCTTTTGAGAGCCTGAGTGGCTGAGAACACAAGACAGCCTTGTTAAAACCAGTGCTTTCCCATCTGTGTCTCTTTATGGAAGATACAAAAGTTACGTTCCTTCCTTGAGATGATTTTCCTGCTAATGATCAGAGGCAGCAGTAAGTAGACGTATATTTCTATTTTAGATCATGATGAAAAGAATCTCTAATGAAAAGGTAATCTCTGTGTAGCCTGTATATAAATGAGAATTGCCAGCTCCTACTTCAACATTACAAGCCTTTCACATATCCTTTCTTCAGAGCTGACTTCATTTCTGAGATTAGTGGTTTGTGCTAATTTTTAATGCCATGCAGGCAACGTTATATAAATAGTTTATAGCAGGTTGTCATAGCTGTTTTCTTTCCCCTCTAAAAACAGTTGCTGCAGGTTTTGAGGCAATAATTCAGCTGTCTTTTGTGAAATTAAAAAACAAATCCTAA
Organism: Pachyramphus minor; assembly: GCA_013397135.1. Classification (NCBI taxonomy): domain Eukaryota; kingdom Metazoa; phylum Chordata; class Aves; order Passeriformes; family Tyrannidae; genus Pachyramphus; species Pachyramphus minor. The sequence goes on along the minus strand of VYXB01002049.1, from coordinate 358,370 downwards.
GAAACTTAATTCTGGGTGCACTGTACTGCCAAGGGAAAGGGGTAAAAATAAATAGAGTCCAATGAAATAAAAAACCCAGCATATCATTACAGTAAACATTCTTTTCTCTACAACACCAGTTTCAAGCTCATTGCATTCATAAGAGCTTGAAAAATACTTTTTTCCTTGAACAGCCAAGTTGTTCTATATTCAGTGTAGTCTAGTAAAGTGAGTGCACTATTGCAAGACTTATAATAGTCTTATGAGCATAAGAGTATTCTTCTCTTTCTAAAGAGGTTCCTGTTTTGGTTTTACCAATGTTCTTAAGGGCACAGGTAAACCTACTGACTGGTTACTAGAACTAGTAGCAGCTGTCACTGATAGTTGTTGTCAAGCAGAATCCTTCACAGCACAATTTCAGTACATCCATGGGTCTGAAAGTGTCTCTGGATTTAGGGATGTGTTTAAAGGGGAAGCTTCTCCTTGCTTCTTGGGAATGTGACTGTTTCAGACTTCTCTAAGACCCATTCCTTGTAGAAAAGGTGCTTTTTACTTTCCTAAGGCTGTGTCACAAGCTATATAATAGTCAAGCTTTTCTCTGCACCATTGATAATTCTAGTTTCTAATGTATTATAAACTCAGCTGTTGTGTGGCTTCAGTCTGATTCACAGAGTTTAATGTGTGTTCTTTATGAAAAGTGGAGTGGACATTGTTCCTTGCTTATGCTAAACTTAGTTACCCACAGATTCATGCACCTGTTTTTAACCTATCTGTAACACAATCAAAAAGCAGCAGTATGGTAACTTCGCGTCTTCATTTTACCCAGCTGCTCTTTTGTTTCTCTCCATATTTCGTTGTGGAGTTGTTGGATTTGGTTATTTTTTGTTGGGTTTTTTTGGGGGGAGTTATTGCTTTGTTGTGTTTGTTTCTTTTTTAGTGCAGTGCATTTTACCTTTGTACTTTGAATAGTAATAGATGAAATAAGCCCCAGGATAAGAAGCAAGCTGTATATGGGCTTTCATAGCAGTAAAATTTTGCTTCTTGGAAAAATCAGTATGTCAAGTTTGTTTGACTTCGTACTGAATTAATTTTTTTTCCTTCCATGGTTTGTCTCTCCTTTTAATGCTACTCAAGGTCCACAGTGCAGCAACATCTTTGGCAGCAGATCTTCTAAAATACCATACAGATCATATGGTTCTCAAAGCATTAAAAATTACAGGAGTAGAAGGAAATCTTGAAGCTGTAGCAGAATATACTTGCAAGCTATCAGAGCAGAAAGAACAACTTGTTGAGGTGAGTTCACAGCAGCTTTCAATGTGTAAGACACTTAGAAAATGAGTGGCTGGATTTGCATCAATCCATTCTTTAGGAAGGCTTTGGTCTGTGTTTTTGTAAATTTTTTTTTTTTAATTTTATTTTCCTGGTGTGTTGTTGAATTTTGTATTGTTCTTGGGGGGGGTCTGAGCCAGAGGTGTCACTGTGGCATATAGGTGTTGTAGAAAGGATATACAGTCATACCTAATCCTCCTCCTGGATCTAGACTCAATCTGTATGTGTATGTTGAGGCTAAAATAGTAAAAAACCATAAGTTTCTAGATCCTGGAAGAGAACTCTTTTCTTTCAAGCAGGAGGCATCTAGCAATAGCTGAATCCAAATATACAAGAATGCTGGCAATTGTATGGTTAAGTTTCTTAATGCAGTGAATTTGACCATTTTGAAGGTCCTGTGTAGTTTTTGTCAGTCAAGAAAGCCTTCTCCTTTGTGAAAAGTAGTGTGTATGTTCCATGGACTAATGCATTCATGGTTTTGTATGGTAATATTCACACATATGAATAAAGAGGACTTCTGAGCACTGAGACATCATGGTTTATAGGAGTGGCTGTGGAGAGGATGTCTGCCACCTGTACCTTGTTGCTATGAGCTAAGGTACCTGTACAAATAGGAGACATACAAAGATAGATCACTTTGATCTGAAACGTGGATCATGAAAGCCATCAGTTGTACTTGCATGGTATCTGATATTAATTTCTTAAAGATACGGTATACAGGGCTTGAGGATTCATCCCAGAAGTATGAATAAAGCAAAGCAATACCCTTGAATTTCTAGGAGTGGCAGATCAATGCTGTGAATTTTTAATTTCAGCTTTAATGTCCTCTTTATCTGTGATTATTTAGTGTTCCAGTGAGACACTGATTTTTTTTTTTTTCCTAGTTATAACCATGAGGTTTAGTGTTCTGATGGACAGTGCAGTAAGTTTCATAAGTACTGTCTCTGTCTTGCAAAATCCTTTTGATCTGAAAACTTCCATGTTCCTTCTTGACCAAAAGTTCACTCTTAATTAAGACAAAAAAAAAGGATGTTAGCTTACTGTGAAAGGAAACAGTATTACTTCCCTGAACTAATTTGATGCTGATTTGCTCAAATATAATTCAGTTCCCTGGATGATGGAAGCCTAAATTTTCCACATCATTGCTAATTGCTGAATAAGCCTGTTCTGGTGAAGTTATTTAGGCTACAGTATTTCCAAGTTCTATTCGTGTGTGATTGCTTTCGGTTTTATTCTGTCCTAAATATGTGAAATTGTTTCTGTTTCATTTTAATTTATTTATTAAGAATTTTTTTTCTCTTAGTGGTTTTCTGCACCTTCCAAGTCATGATTTAGTCCCATTTTTATTGTAAATGCTCCCTGAAAAACATCTAACTGTGTGGTCCCCTGTAAGTTTCTGAAAGGACTGTCAAAAGCCTTGTGTTTGTTTGTGTGCATTTTTGCATGTACTTTTTCCTCACTACTAATGAAAGCATATTTTTTACCATTCTTTTCACTTTTTTTTTTTTTTTAAATCTAGATGTGTCGCTTATTGAGGCATGTTTCTGGAACTGAGCCTCTTGAGATTACTTGCATACATGCAGAAGACACCTTTCAGGTCACTGGCCCACAGGTATGTTTAGCTTTCAAATTGGCCACTTCTAGACATACATCAATAAAAATTAGTTGTGTGAATTCGTTGGAGATATAATGTTGAACTGTTCAAAGCAGTTCTAAGAAGGAATTACACTTTTAATGCTCAGTAGCAGCTAAAAGAACGCACAAGGAAGATCACCAAGCCTGCAAATGTCAGATGAATACACTACAAAGGCGTAATAGTAGCAGTTTAATTTTGTGTTTTGCCTGTGGAGGCATTTGTGAATTCATGTGGAACACTATGTACTAGGACTTGCAATAGCAAATGGTTTGTTCTCTGTCCAGATAATTTCTGCTGCAGAAACACTGGCATTACACCCATCTAGCAAGATTGCAAAGGAAAATCTTGAGGTGTTCTGCGAGGCGTGGGAGTCTCAACTGAGTGACATGTCTTTACTGTTGAGAGAAATCAATGATGTGTTTGAAGGAAGACGAGGTAAGAATGCTGTGTAGCAATAGAAAAAATGTAGTTTTCAAAACACATAATCTAAGAATTTTAAGCATGATTTAGGAAATATGTTTTCTTAAGAGAAGAGTGCGACAAACAGTTCCACATCCTGTGGGATCTAGGTATCATTACACATATATTGGTTTTGTGTAGATGTTGGATCAGGCTGCTTATTGGATTTTTTCAAATAAAAGCAACCAAAAATTTAAAGGCCTGGTTTTGTGTATGATTAGGTATGTTTAACTTTCTGCACTGTGATTAGTTCTAGCAAAGTCAGATGGAACTGTTGAAAGGACACAAATGTGTTAGACACAGCTCTTTGCCACCCGTGTCCAGATATCAGGCTTGTAGGGCTTTCATCCCACCTTTTGGTTTGTCTAAGACATATCAGCTCATGAGAGTCAAGATACAACTTGAATTGTGTTACATGTTTAATTAATTTCCTGTATTTTCGGACAATACATATATACATATATGTTCTATACTGTCAGCTTGCCTTGTATTCACTTCATAATGTAGTGAATGTAGTTATTTGATTTTTAAACTGCTGTCCTTCCTCCTGGATGGAATCTGACGACTCTGCACAATCTTGGGATATTTTCTCTGGTTGGTAAGTTTATTGGTATTTGTACAACATGTAGAAGAAAAGCTTGGAATCTTAAGGAAAAAAATTCTGTGTTTTCTTTTAGCATAGGGTAATTTACCTTTAAAATGGAAGGCGTTTTGGTTTTCATTTTTGTCCAACATAATTTTTTTTCAGATTATGTCTTTAGTGTAGCCTGTCATACTTCTTGCAGCTATGTGTTTGTTTCAGTCTTTAAGGTATAATTGCATACAGATAGAATGTAATATATAATAATACTGAATGTCTTGTATTTTTAAGAAAATTGCTCAGGTTTTAAAGTTTAGAGTTAGTTAAATACAGGGACTTAATTTTTTGTATCTAAGATACAGAAAAAGTAAACTCTTATTCAGGTTAGGTGACACTTTATCAATGGTACAATATTTCATCTTGCTATTAACATGAGACTTTTTTCCATTTTTAGAGTTTATTTTGTCAGTTTAACTTTCTGTACTTGATTTTTTGTGTAAGCAGTTCTTTTCTGCCAGCATTGTGAGCAAAGTAGCAACCAACCACAGAGTGTAATATTTCAAATTGTTGTTGCTTCTGGTTGCTAGATGAGTGTGTGCCTCAGCCTCAAGACTTGTAAAAGGGAAACATAGGTTGAAATTCTAGCTGGGGTTACAATACTTGTGTGCAGCACAGGTTATTGGGAATTTGAGACTTTTGAGAAATACGTGCTTGTTATCCTACTTTTCTTCCACCTTGGTCTGAAATGCCACAGAAATAGTGATAAGAGATTCTGTTTATGGGCCTTTTAACATTCAGTGGGTATCTGACTTGTTTTGGGAGCCAGTTTGTTTTGGGACAAACTCACTTTCTTTAAACATAATATTTTATAAAATGAAACTTAAATTATGGTATTGCTATATTATTCGTGTGTCAGAATAAATTTGGAATTTCTAGGGCTGATCATGTAGTATCTGATTTTTTTCATACAGTGGTCTTAGCAGGGTTGAATGATAACCTTTTTATGTATTTATATATATCTGTTCGTGTGTGCATACATATATATATTGCCGTATTTAAAAATAATAGGATGAGAATCATGCAGCCACAGCAAAGCATATACTTGGCTCTCCAAACAAATCGTTCTTAATGTGAGGTGCCCAACTTCCTCTGTGGTTAGTAACTTTATCTCGGGGCTGCTGATGGCAGATAACACATTTTCTATAAATGGCACTTTCCACTTTCTTTAAACTGTCATTTCACAAGGGCAGCCCAATGTCATTGCTGGAAGGAGAGAAAAGAGAATGGGTAGGTGTTGGAGGCTCTCTCATTCGTGAACCTAGGTGCAGTGAAGACTACCTTCTCCTGTTTGGCCAGATGAGTCTGTTTTTATTAGCATCTCTCATTTCCTCGGTCTTTCAGCATAAAGTGTTCTGATACCACCACTGGGAAGATGCTAAGCATAGCTTGTGTTCTCTATATGGCCTTAGGTATATTACGCCTTGCATTTCCAAAACAGTGCTTAAGACATCATGTCTCCATTTTCCTTGTCTTTTGGGCCAGACTAGTATGGGGCTTCTCTCTGAATCTGGTTTGTTTCATATTAGCCATGAGTTATCTCCTTAGAAGTAATTTGATCTGCTATATCCACCTGTCTTTTACAAAGTTTTCCTTTGTATTGTGGGCTAATCTGTTTTTGTTTGCTTGTTTTCTCTTGCTGGACTTCAGATTGACTCTTGTCATTTAAAGAAAAAAAAAAAAAAGTGGGGGGAGACTCCCTCCCTTCCCCCCCCAATACCCTCACCTTTATGCTACTGAAAAATACCCTTAAGTTACCTTGACACTTTGGGTTGTTTTTTTCTCCTAGAAAATACAACTGGTGACCCAGTAAATAAATGAAACTAAAATATTTGTTTGCTGAGAGAGTATAAGAGTGGCATTCACAAAACTTTTGCCTCTGAACACAGTGAATTTTCACTGTTTCATAGGACTTTATTCTTCTCATAATTCATTATACTTGTCTTAATGTTGAGGTTGGTAAAAGTGTCTTTATTTTACAGACTAAAATGTATCAAGTGCTTTATTCCTAGTAAAATTGTGATTGTGTGTAACAAAATATAGAATTACAGTAAGAGGTATATATTTTTTTTTCTCCTCAGTTTAAAAACCTGTATTTTTGTACTACCAATTTAAATGTTTGGCTTTGTTAGAGAGTTCGGAATACAGCTTAAGATGCAAAAATTGAATGGTGACTAAATGTGCTGGACACATAAAATAAAATAAGCATTTTTTGGATTACACTAGATTCACATTGTTTGTACTAATTTCTTTATTTTTACAAGAAATTGCATAGCTCCTTATATTTCTTCTTTTTTTTTCATAACAGCAAATCAGGTATTTCTCATACTGAGGTTCATAACTCACTTGGATAGAGGGTTGTATTTAGCTTGAAAGTGAAGGAGTAGCAGTATTTTACTCAATTTTAATATAATCACACCAGATCATGCCCAAATTGAAATGGGCTTGTCTTGGGGAGCAGGGTGCACAGCCATGTTGGGGTAGGGGAGGTTGGTGAGACACCATAGCCCAGTAACCCTCGTGTGTATTTCAAAAATATTTCTGTGCTGTGCAGAACTGAATGAGGAGGTAGAGTTGTCCTTCTTTTGCCGAAACCACTCCTTAACCCAGTGGTGAGGCCCAATCTCCTCAATATCAGTGTATCTGGGCTGAGGAGGGTGACAGGCTCCTCGAGAGGGAGGCTCCTGCCAGCTGGGAGGTTTGGTTCTGCCCATGCAGGGATCATTTTGTTTCTTTGGCTTTGATACTTAACTCTGAAACTCTTGTACTTTGAGATGGATCACCTGAGAGAAGTACCTCTCATTGATCCAAGCTGTTGGATATCAGCCAGTCTCTTTTTTTTTTGTTTTCCTAACATTTTGGTTTCAACATCCTGGATAAGAAAGTGAATAATTCTCTGATTACTCCCTTGTAACTTCATTGGAAGTGAGGGAACGGTTTATGAAGATAACCTACTTTTCTGCTCTCCTCTTTTGTTTTGCCTGCTTGACTTATGAGGAGTTAAATGACCATGAGGATTTGGGAGGGCCATAGTTGATAAACAGGCAATACAGATAAGAATTTCAGAATGAAGAAATTTGCATTCTAGAAAGAAGAGTGAAGCAGGCATGTTGCCATCCTCTTGGAGAAGAATTGACATCAAAAGCAGGGTTTGGAAGTTGAAATAGGTGCATTTTGGAGGGAAAGAAATGATTGGAACTAATAGAAAGCAGAAAATTGGAAGAAGAAGAAATAAAAATAAATTTTAAGTAAAAAAAATAAAAAAAGGAAAAACATGTTACAGAAAATACATTAGGAAAGCAAAGGCAGACTCAAATAAACAAAAAGATCATAATGTGGCAAAAAGCCTCATATTTTTATAGAAATATCTGACACACAAACTAAGGAAATTAAATACCTGAAAAATTATATATATATGTATTCTGTTAATGAAATTAAAGTTCTGTAATTATACTGATGTAATTAAGTATTTTCTGATCAAATAGAATTACCTCTGCCCTGAGTTGATCTGCTCTTTTGAAAGGTCTTGTATCTGTGGGTCCAGTGAGGTGGTTTTTGTTTGCATGGTTTTTTGGTTTTTAGGGTTTTTTAAAAATTGTCTCAAGATATAATAGTAAGATCAAATACCTGAAAAATTATGAGCAGCTAAATGAATATGAGCAACTAAACCTTGCAGAGCCAAATTATGGAAATGACTTCAAGAGCAAAGGCAAGGTTTTTTCGTATTTCTGTTTGCCATTTGGTTTCCATAATTCTGAATGTCGACCTTTTGTGTGTGAGAAGTGTGTCTTCTCAGTATGCATTTGTATTCCATTTGTTATGTCAAAGCTTGTCGTGTTTGAACTTATTTTTTAACAAGGCACAAGTTTTGACATAGCTCCAAGGAGATCTTTTATGCTGCAGCATTTTAAAATTACAAGTTAGCTTTTGTTCTTGTTATATCTTACATACTTTCTTACATGCCCTTTAGCTGATGTTTTGATACACGGGATATTGTAAATCACTTCTCATAATTTGTATCAGTCTTTAGGGAGAAATCTTGCTTGGATACATGTTAAGGCAATTAATATCTGAATATCTCTGCGTTCTGAAAAAAAAAATAGGCAGCTTGTTCCCTGATAGCTCATTCATCTTTTGCAAAACTGGGTAGGGAAAGAGGTGATCTTAGGAAGTGAGGTTGCTTTTTTCATATTCATCAGGAGGGTTAAGGGACACTTGTCAACGTCCTAAAAGTTGTTTTTTAGGAGTCAGTTGCCTACACATGGAGCTCACAATCTTTCTGTGGTGTCAGGAGATAAAGGGCATGCTTTCAAAAAATCATGAATGCACAAAGGAACCATCTTTTGAGGGCTCATAATGGAATTTCTATAGGAGCTGATACAAAAGAGGAAGTAGCAGTTGTTTGTTGTTCTTCCTTTGTTGAGATGCATCATCTCTGTCTAAACCTTGCGTTCTGAATAGTAGCCTTTGAGTAAAATAGTAGCCTTTTTGAGTAAAATCTTATTTCTTACTAGCTTTTAAGGTTGTTATTTATTTTAATTTGGTTTTGCAGCTTTTCCTCTCCTGAATCTATTGCAATAAATGTAAGTCTTCATAGATCATTAAGGCTTCTGGTAGCTAAAGGTCTAATCCTAGGCTTTTAGCCCAGTCTCTGTTTCTTCTTTTTAATAAAATCTTCTTATGAATTCTTGGGTAACACATAAAAGGATTTTTTTTTTTCCCTCAGTTTGTTTTGCTCAGATTTGGAATATTTGAGGCTGCCAGTGATATAAGAAACGATTAAATGTGTAAAATGCTGTAGAACTTTTTTCTGCGTAAAATACCATGCATGCGGGATACATATAGTACAATACAATGTGAGGGTTTTATTGGCATTTCTTAGAAAAACGTGCCTAGATATTTCTTACCAGTGGCACTGTCTACTCCAAATTTTAGACCATACAACCCATGCCAAGAAAAGCCTTACATGGAGCTACCATTGCATGTCCTATACTTTGCAACACAATGAGTGCATGTAAATAGTGAGTCATTGGAGAGAGTTGCTTTATTCCCTATGGAATACAAGCAAGGGGACTAGAAATATTACTGAGGGAAACTGTTCAGAGAAGCTTTTTTAACTGCCAGCTGCTGGGAGCTAAAATCTGAACAGTAGAGAGCCCTTGGCCTGTCTCTCTGAAAGCATGAGACAGAAGATCTTCTGCAATATGCAGAGAGGAGGAATTACAGGTAAGTAATTTGCTTTTATAGTACTGCAATTTAGGGAAGGATGAAGTAAGGCATTTGATCCCATTGATTAAAATCTGCATACAAATTTTGGTATAAACCTATGTGTTCTTCATAGGAGAGAAGCGTGTCTACCTGTCACTGCCCAGACCAGGGGTAAGTTGCTTTTGGGTTTGTTGTATTTACTTTATATCTGCTGCTATCTGACTTCCTTCTGTGTCACTACTTGATGGGGACATACCAATATCTTGGTAACATGTCCTGAATGGATGGTTGACATTAAATACCAAACTTGGTCAGTTTATTAAATGAATAATAGACTGAAGACTAAGGTAACTAGTTATGGATTATACTTTAATCACTTTGATTGTATATGAACTTTAATTCCTGTTCACTAATATGACATTTCTTACCACATACTTCTACAGTCATGCTATATAATTTAAAGATGCGTTGTTGCTATTAAAATAGTAAGAATATACTGCAACATACTGTAATTAAAAACAAACAAACAAAAAACCAAAACAAAAAACCACACACACAAACACAAAAAAACCCCAACCAAACAACCCACCACAAAAAAAGAAAAAAACCACAAAACCAAAAAACACAAACAAACAAAAAAACCCACAAACCAACAGATTAGCAAGACTTAACATTGTAGCCCAGGTTGGAACCAATGGACATGTTTGAACCTCTTGTAGGCTCTTCAGATGATGGGTTCTTGTTTCCTTCTCTGATATTAAGTGTGTTTAATGTAAAGAAAAAAGTTACATTAAATATCCAGTTTTAGTTGTGAGATATTTAATATCCTTAGCAGATTATAATTGATACTATGTTTTTTCTGAGAGCATCTCTATGTTAGGAAACCTTCTAAACCTTATTAGTATCATGTCATCGGTCATTTGATTCCCTTGCTATGAACTGAATCTTTTCATGGGTAGGAAAAAAAGGAAAGAATGATCTCAGTACAGGAAGCTCTATCTTGTTCGTTTCTCTCCATGCTTTCTTTCTTTGACCTGTAGTGTTCAGGAATTCAGGTGTGAAATGATCCCCTGTCTCTGTGTCTTTTTATGTAATTCTATGACTTCAAACACAATACTACTTCTGACCCTTAATGAAAAGAGAAAAGCTCATACGTTATCAATCCAATCTGCAGATTTAAATGGAATATAATGTTTGGGTGCGTGTGCATGGGTGAATTCCATGGCTGGGGAACTAAATATTGAAACTGGAAAAAGACTGTTTCAGTGACTTTTGATAGGGTTTTTGTCCTTCACTGTCTGGAAGCTGCATAGCTTCTAGACTTCATCCAAAATTTGAAGAGATGTTTGAAGTCAGATTTCCACTTACTGATTCATATGCCTTTTAAAATACTCTCTTCCCAGTGCTGTTGCTCTCAGTAGTGCCTCTTCTCTCCCTGCTGTCAGCACAGAGGTCTGCTGTGCCTGGTTAACGCCCACGCTGTCCCTGCACAGAGGCCATGTTGTTCTGTCGATCTAATTAGATTACTTATTATGTTACATCTGTTTAATTGCAACTGTGCTGTTTACTGGTAATGACTGGCATCCCAGACCATGCTGTAGCTGAGGACCAGAGCAGCAGTGCTGATTCATTTGTGTGCTTACTGCATAGGTATATTTTTTCTCTATAGTATTAAGTGTCAAATCATGTTTTGAAAACAGAATAACTTGTCCGGTTTTTTAACACTTGTACTATTCAAATAATGCAAGTGAACACTAGAGTGGAGAAAACTACAAAAACATTACGAGATTTCTTTAGTTATATGATAGAAAAACTTAACCTGTGCTAGAGGGCTGGTTTTCTTGAATACCCTTCATTCTTGCAGCTTAAATATTTGTGTTACCTTCTAGCACAAAGTTTGTGTTTATATGCAAATTTCATTTGGTTTTGTCTCCCTTTCTTCTTTTAACATGTTGCCTTAAATCCATCCTTTCTTAAATTGCATCTCTAATATGCAATATAGTCAACTTTAAATCACAATTGAGAGTATCAGTTATTACCCTTTGTGCTAAATCTTTCAGTATGAGATCAGCATTTCTAATACATAGGCAGAATTGCACTGTCTAATCGGGGTAGACATTCATAAGATATTATGAATATTTAAGATATTTAATGAATATATTTATATTAAGATATTTTTATTATTAAGATATTTTATGAATATTTAAGATATTAAGAATATTTAAACATTTCGGGATGAGAAAAGAGAAATGGCATGAAAGCTAAACTGAGCACCAAATTGCAGTAGGAAATTCAGTAGTAATACTTTACTTTTGCTCAGAATCCTAAAGTGAGAGATGGAGATGGTGCTGGGGGCTTAATTTCTGATGCTAGTCACAGTGAACAGTGTTGGGGGTTTTTTCCCCTGCAGGCATTACTGAGCTTAATTTGCCCAAGTACTCCCACTACTGAATAGCAGTAGCTTTTTCCAGATTCTCAGACAAAGGTCTCAGTCCTGCTGTCCTTCTCAAAGATCATCTTCCTCTGTCTCACACCTCTCCACGTTATGACACCAACTTTGTACTTGCTATTCCTCTTCAATCCAGTGCAGTTTCTGAATGTGGACTGTGGATCTGACATCTGTTAGGTTTTGCTGTCTTTGCACAGTGAATGCACCAGCACACAAAGTTAAAGCCAGGAACTGCAAATTAATTTGAAACAAATGATGTACTCCTGCGTAAGTGTGTCATGCAGTTGGCAAGTACTGCGCTGACTATTGTTTAATCTGAGCCAGTATTTGGCTTGCAGCCAGACTGGTATTTTCAATAGTTCATGACTTAAATAAAAGAAGGAAACCCATGAAAAAAAATCAGTGTCACTATTTCTTCTCAGCTATTTCAATAAAGGGACACAGAATAATGAGCTGCATGGTCCCAGTAGCATTTACATGGGTCGGAGCCTACATCAGCTTGCTACTAGGCCAAATCAACTTCCCTGTCACATCAGTATCATCTTTGATGATTGAAAAATTAGTGCAGGAGCGCTTGATTGAGACTGTTTGTTTAGTCCTGAGTTTTACTGAGGATTTAGAGGGTAAGGGGAATAGATTGTACTTCGTTAGGAAGTGGAATCCAAGAACTGTGGAAGAGGTCTTTTCTTTGAAATTTCAGGGCATCTACAGGGCACAGATGCTGTTTGCACGTGCCATTTCAGGAGGACAGACAGATTAGAACGGGTTCTCAGTTTCTACTGAGAATTTTGTTTAAAGCACTAGAACTCTACTGCGAAGTCTTCCTCTGAGTTTAGAGCTACCTCTTGTGATTTGTTAGTAAAATGATTACCAATTCCTTTTATTTAAAAATATTATTTTTGTTTGAAACAGAAGCATAATGCAAATCTGAAAGCATTAAAGCCAGTCAAACTAGATACTGAGGTAAGATGCCATCATTTTCATAAAAACCTCCTTTATTATTTTTATTTTGTCTGGAGAATATGTTTTCAAGTGCCATAAATATGGTTACAGGAACAGGCAAAAATTGCAAAACTTGGATTAGAATTGCATCTGCTCACATCTGATGTGGATTCTGAGACAGAGAAATGGGAAGATCAAGAGAATGAGATTGTGCAACATGGACAAGGCATGTCAAGTATGGCCTACTCCATGTATTTATTTACCAGGTAATTACATTATATGCAGCAAATTTTGATAGGAAGAAGAGCATTAATAGAGTTTATAAGAAAGAAGACAGTTTCATTTTCAGTATAATAATTTGGACCCATTCAGAGAGAAACTTGATTTTTTCCTTAAGCTTTATAAATTTTTGTAAATTTCTAAGCTGTTTATTAATAAAATTAGTGGAGTTTTAAAGGGCTGAACACCTCTTTTGTTGCAGCATGCCTATTTAAATATCTCTTGGGGACAGAAAACAAGAACTATGTTCATAAATACTTTGAAAATCAAGGGAACTAAAGCACAGATATATAATTGTAGATGAGAATTACTCATCTTTGCTGTACTGAAAAGAATTGTTCTGAAACTTACCCTTGTAATGTCAACTTTCTTACTTGAAGATTTTAGGCTTGTTTTTATTTACAAGGGTTGAGATTTTTTTTTTTCTGACCTATTAGTCGAATAGTACTCAGTATGCCAGAGACATGGATTTCTGTTCTTGTTCAGTTTACGAGAACTGAGCCATTGCTAATTCCCCAACAGCTGCTGAGGTGTTGGTATAATATTTTGAAATGCAGTTCCTGTAATAAGTTATTGTTGTATCTAGTATCTTCTAAAAGACTGATAGTTTACAGTTCAGTGGTGTGAACTGTAAAATGTTCAGTGGTGAGACTATAACATACGCAAGTAGCAGGCAAAATAATCTGCAGTCTGTACATGGCATATCTTCTGCTTTCTTTATTTCCTGCAGAGGAGAAGGACTTCTGAAAACTACTCAAGATTTATTTCATCAAGCAGAGGTAATATGTTTTTAACCAAACAGGAGGTAGGCACTCTGAATGAAAGCCAAATTGGAACTTAAGTCTCTGATTCCTTACACATAAGTACAGTGTACCATGAATTGACTGGCAGCTGTAGATTTTGAGCAGCCTATCTCTGGTACATACCTTCTGAAAGCAAACTTTTCAGTGTTCCAGTAGTAGCTTGAGACATCATTCATTATACTGATAGGTGTTAAATTCCATTAGGAGGAAGAATAGTAAATTATGGCATTATATGGCAAGTACCAGTGGACTTTAATACATTAGTAGTATTTGTTGTGTCACCTAACTCAGTCCCTGGTAGTGTTAACAGATACTTGATCCTAGTTGGAGCAGCAGAAATTTCTTGAGAAAGAAAGATGTAAAAATTTGCATAATACAAACATAAGGAAAGGGGCCAAATGAAGGAATATGTGGATTCCTTGTGTCCAGCTTGCATGCTTATGTGTAACAGGAGACTGGTTACCTTTGATAGGACAAGATACAAACACAGTAGGTGTTATCTACCCACAAAAAATTTGTGATCTGCCACAGTACAAAAAAATAATTGGAAATCGGGGGTTTTATATGTAAAGGGAAAGCCTTTAAGCTTTGCTTATCTGGGAGGATGCCAGTTTGTAGTGTAGCTTGTTATTTCAGAAGTCACTGCAAACTGCTGACTTCTGAATTATAAATATATACAACTACTACAACTATTTCCTGCTACATTTTACTTTATAGCACACTATTAAAACAAAGAAAAACTTCCACTGTGGTTCATATTGTTACATGCTTTCTTACCCTTTCAGATTTTTGCCACAGAGGGCACAAAACTTGCTTCAGCTCTTCATGCTTTTTCTGATCAGGTGATGTATGACCTCTAAGACAGCCATTCAGCTTGTGACACCAGTGCTTAAAAGCTGGCTGTGATGTCTCCTCCGTTAACTTAATATCGGAGTCTTTAACACAGAGTTGTTTTGTCTTCCTGAACCACGTTTCAGGTACACGAGGATGACAAGCCTTTGCTTCTGTTGGAGGCTGAAAAGCTCATCTCTGTGTGCAAGCAGCTCCAGATAACAGCTAAAGCTTCTGCTCAGGGTAAAAGTGCTACATTTACAAAGGTAAGGTAAAAAATGTATATATTCCTGAAAGCAATGCCTAACTTGTTTTGAAATGCAGTAACTTACTAATTTATGCTCCTGTTAAAATATGGAACAGTTCATGACAGCTGAACTTCTCGATTGGCTTCTGGATTGACAGAGGATCATAAAAATTAATAAGCACAAAATTTTGTGCTGTTGTGCAAGCATTTTTCTGCTATGCAGTATGTCACTGTTGCTGCTCTCTGTGTAGGAGAGGAACTGAAGTATTGTTTTACACTTAACATGTTTTGAGCAGCTGATGCGCAAAATACAGAGGAAGAACCATAAGAACTCTTGTCCTTGCTGAAAATGTTTTGTCTGTTGGGACACCCCTTACTGATAACTAATCCCAGCCATTTGCTGCACTGCCTTGTCTCAGGAAGGGATTTTCTCTAGCATGGGTGCTGTTGTCTTCTGGCCTTTTATTTTTATTTTCTTTATGTTTTCCCTTCTACCAGAAAAGGCTTTCAGTGAAGTTTATCCTGACCTGATCCACTCATTCATGCTGGGAGTCTGTTCGATAGGAGGCAAAATACAGTACACTGGCACCCAGCATACATGGAAGCCTCTCAGTGGATGGCTTGGATATTGGACAGTATTGCTCTACAGGCTTATATGAACTTTTTTTAGGGATCATAGGATACCAAGTTTTGTGTAATTGGCCCAGCGGCCACAGACATATCATTGATACTAATGTTTTAAGGAATAGTTTCCCTACCCTGAGCTTATTGACTTACTGAGTCTAGGAATCAGTAAAGTAAGTAATGGGATATTTTTTCCTTGCTATTACTTAAAGTACTGAAATTACTGTTCAAGTTTTAGATTTCACTGTTACTCAAAGAGTTTACAGAAATGTTTCCCAAGACAATGATTTTCCTGGACTACACTTAAACAAATTAAAAAGTGGAAAGGTGTCCACAGGCTTCCACTACTTTATATTCTTCTTGCTGATGAGAGCTTCTTTCGGAGAACTTCTATCAACATGCCCCTCACCTTACCCACTAGATAAAGAGAGGTATTGGAATTTTATCATGCTGAAAATGAGAATTTTCAGCAGAATAATAAGAGATGGAGTAATACTGTATATAATTACACTGTAATCCACTAGATTGCAGTAATAACACTGTAATCCACTCAACTGTAATTAAACATACCTCACTGTGGACTTCAATGATAAAAATTTTAATGAGAGTTATATGTGTTTCCACCACTGTAATAATTATGGTTATTCTGTTGTTACTATGCTTAACATAAATGTAAATGTATATAAATGTAAATGCCAACCCCCTGGCTCTATTTCTGAATTACATGCTTGCTTCTCAGTAGGTAGGTAGTGTACCCTAG
Organism: Pachyramphus minor; assembly: GCA_013397135.1. Classification (NCBI taxonomy): domain Eukaryota; kingdom Metazoa; phylum Chordata; class Aves; order Passeriformes; family Tyrannidae; genus Pachyramphus; species Pachyramphus minor. The sequence continues at coordinate 342,187 of VYXB01002049.1, read as the reverse complement.
ACTGCCCAGAATCTTTTCTGATAATATTCATATTTGCTATAAATAAATACCTGTACAGCTGCCATGAAAGTTTCAGCATTGTTAATTACCACAAGAAGTAGATCTGCAAACGTCAGTGGGGAATGGAGGTCAGGTTTCTTGAAGAACTTAAGTATCCCTGAGCAGCAAGATGATCAGCGTGGGCAATATGATTTCCATGCACCTGGATGTTTGTTTCCAACTGGCTGTGGAAAAGGTCTTTCAATTTTACAGCAGGGTCTAAAACTAGACAGAGAATGCAAGCCACTCAGAACCAAACTGAGCACCTTGGGCTACCTCTTGGTTTGTTTTACACTCTCAAATTGATGTTTGTCAAGGGCCCAACCTTATAATCTGTGCTGAGTGTCAGACTTGAGGCATGAACTCAAATGCTCTAAGATTTAAGACAACTCTTAGTGTAACTCACATCAAAGTAAGGCTTTCATGATGCATGGCTTTCTAAAGCATGCCGACAGGACATAAAACAAAAGGGAAAATCTTGAAGAATTGTGATGATTCATACTTAGATGACAAGAGCTCCTTTCCAAGAAACTCCTATTACTGTTTAATATTGTACTGTTAGTAGAGAATTACACATTCTTTTGGGATGTGTGTCACTCCCTTCTGCATCATAGCTGAAGTCTTGGCTTAACAGAAGTGATGCTCTTGTTTTACATGTATGATATATTATAAAAATTATAATAATATTATAATAATTATAATAATATAATAAAATATTATAAAAATGTAGGCAAAACCATTTGATTAGAAGAGATTTCAGAAAGATAAATATTACTTATTCCAGCTCAAAGTAGATTACCATCTCCTGCAGAAAACAGCTTCCTAACACAAGTAATGAGTGGTCTTGCTCTACATTGTCTTGTTTAGGTTGATGCATGCATTCTGAAAACAAGGAATGTGATGACTCTCTTATGTCAGCTTCTTCCACTTTGCTTCAAATTACTGAGAAAGGTCAGTACTTGGTTCATCTGCACTATTTTAAATAGGCTTTGGGTTTTGTTTTGTTGGGGTTGGTTGGTTGTTTTTAAGAAATATTCTTTTTTATATATATACACAGAATAAAGCAGGAAATGGTTGCCTTAAACCTGCTCCACCATGGAAAGAAGACAGAATACGAACTGGTACAAATGCACATACTCCAGAAAGGAGAGTGGAGACATTTGGGATCAAGTCTTTAGAAAATCATGTAGCAAACATGACGTTTTTAGAGAGCAAGTAATTATAGCACTGAGAAATGCAGGAACTCCCATCTGAAAATAACACCTGCTGAGTTTTCAATATTGCTTTCATTTGTGGAAAGTCAAGACAGGTTAATTTGAAATGAAACTGTTGGCCTTTGTCACATCTAATAGATGTCCCATTACTTAGCCATTACAACACCAACTAGTCTATATGTTCTGTATTTTTATAATGTGAATGCCTTTCCTATGCTCACTGATACAGATTTTGTAATTAATGCTTATGAATGTCTTACTGGATGTTTCAACCCAAAGATGCTGCTAATAGACATTTTATGTAAAGGTGCCTGTGCTGCATATGCTATATATAACACTACTGTTGAAGTCTGTAAACTCATCTCTGGCCTATTTCAGTCTATGTATTTGATAAAGCAGAATCAGGAATATAGTCTGAAAGGCTGTGGCCTGAAGCACTGAAATGTTATCTTAGTTACAAGTTATACCTGCAATGAAGTAGTTTTAGGAAAAAAACACCCTCTTTTAGTAGCTGCACCCCTGGATTTTAATCCTGATGACATGACTGATCTTTATGAAAGGGTATTTCTAAGTGACCAATAGTCTTGACTCAAATCCTTTAGCTGTTACCCTCTGTATTTGTAGACGATAGTTGTTGCTTCCTTTTATTAAAATTTACTGAGCAGACTTTGAGTGCATGTTGAACCACGGAAGTATTATGCAGACTTGACATTTTACCATTTAAAATGTAACGAAACAGATACTGATTGTTACAGAATTCTGTACAAAGGGCATTATTTGACGTCAGGATGCCATGAAAATACAACTTGGTGTGAAATGTTTATTTTCAAGTTTGTCTGCTCTTTGTACCTACGCTTCTGTTGCATTTTTATTTTCAATTCACCTTTGTCAAACTCCATATTGTTTTTGTTTAGCTGAATTTGATGATAGCTAATTCATATGATTTTTCTGTATTATGCTTGCATTAAGCAAAAGCAAAGCTGATTGTGGAACATAAATACTCTCCAGCATGTCATTCTGAGCTTATTTAAGAACTTGTAGTGCTAGAACTCAGAGAAAAAGAGTACAGAAATTTTAATATACAAACTATTTGAACTGGTTTATTCTTGTCTGAATCAAGCAGTTTAGTTCCACTTTTAAAAACTGGCACTAGGCCTTTCAATACTACAAAACTCACAGTGTACAATAAAAGTAGCTTGTTTAGTATCAAGTACAGAAGATAAGTGTAGAACTGATTTCATGAAGAAGAATTACGGCGTTTCAACAAAACTTCCTCGTACTCCTTCTGCGTCAGAAGTCCTTGAGTTATGCTCTTGCTTTCTTCAAATTTGGGTAGAACCACTGCAATGTACCCCTCAGTTGACGGCTAAAAAGCAAGACTGAAGTAAGCAGTGAAATAAAAGTTAGAAAATAAAAAGCAAGAAAGTGTCTTACCTTTTCTTGCAGAAGAGCGGGATTACTAAGAATGTTTTCATTCACTTCTATCAGCCGCCCTCAGGAACAGCTGCAAAAGTGTTTACATTCAGTAGATGTGCATGGTATGTCAAGGTAAGAAGAAAAAGGGAAAAACCTTACCTGTAAATGGTGTATTCCTCTCCATCTGATGAAGATATCCTGCACAGGGGGGCAAGTTCTGTTAAAAACTGAGCTCCCTGCATTTGGAAAATAAATAAATATATATGTAGTTTAATGACACAGGGCTTTTAAAAGTATTGCCATCAGCAACATAAGTTTGTAAGCTTCTCAGAAAGCAAGGATGTGTGATAGTTACAGGTCACTGCAAGTTACAGAGCTGTGCTTCCCTACAGAAGGGAACATGCCAACTTAGTTATATGCACAAATCAAATAGAAGCTTGTTAAGGGCTTCCAGATTTAGTCATAATTAAGTTTCTTGCAGAATAGCAAGAAAGACCTGTAGTTTGATCAGATTAAAATCAGGGAAGAAACAGCATGGTTGATTTCAGTGTAAGCAGGTTAAACTACATATTCAAAAACCCACCATGAAACACACTAAACTGCTCCATCTGCTATCTAGACTAGCTTGAGAAAAAAAGCAGTCTCCAAATCCTTGGCATTCTCTTGGAAATAACTCTGTCTTCTTGGGGATGTTTATGTCCCTCTGTACACTATTAAAAAAAAAAAAATAATACTAAAAGCAAGTGTGTTTGAGCAACACTGGAAAGCACCAGTGCTGTAGGAGCACTGCAAGGCCTGCGCTGGGACAGCCAGACAGGCACCTTGTGAGGAGGTCTCAATTCTTCAGCTGTAGAGGGGCTGGTTTAAAATACAATACAAAAGTAATCTGCTAGGTTTCTATCTTAGAAAGGACAGAAAGTTTTAGGCAGTACGAAGATTAAAATGAAAACTAACGAAAGAAAAAAGCTATACCCTTTTTGACTTCCCAGAGACCTTATTCTGAAGTCTGCTACAGTTGGCACTGATTTGGTAATTAATGCTTTTAATTGTTTTCCCACTTTGAAGAAGAGGATGGGCTTCTGCCAAGGTGATGACACAGATTCTGCAAAAAAGAAATAGAAGTATAATGCTCTAGTTTTGAGAAGCCATGCTCTTGTGCTCTAAGCAAGCTCCATAACCTTCTCTGCCTATCTTTGATGCCTGCTGTGCCACCCCAAATGAAAACTGCATTCTGACCTAAACCAACTCCCATAGAAGGTGCTTCATTTTGAGATATTAGAAAGGATCATCAGAAGCACTACACTTCTTACTTAGAACAGCATATTTAAAAGCAGTGGTTCTGTTTATCTGTTGTACCCTGTGGGAGCATACTTTGTTCACTTGACAGCTAATAGCTGAAGTAGATACTCACTTAAACGAGCACAATACACTTTTGTCACAAAATGTAATGCAGAGCAATGTTTCTCAGAACAGCTAAAGGGCATTTGTAATGAGTAGCTAGAGCAGATAAATCCTTCAGTGATCTGGGCTTTAGTTAACCTGCTGCTTGCATTTAATCTTTTTCTAAAGGAGGGTTATTTCCTGCCATGAAACTGGACAGTTTGAGACAAGCCAAGCTGAAGAGATAGCTTGCCTTCATCCCTGGTCTAGAACCATGCGTAACAGACAAGCATGGAGAGCCCAGAATTTGCTAGTAAGTTAAGATAGATGAAGCTTTTTTGTTCAAGCGGAGTATAAAACCTAGGGCAAGGACCAGAATTAACAGAACAATGACTGCAGAGAAAACCAGGGCACAGAACCAGATCTTTCTCTGTGAATGCTGCATCCATCTCCACCCATTCCTAGGGAGTTCTGGCTGTGCTGCTCCCGCAAGAGGGAGCTGGATCCTGGTGAATGCATTCAGCATGCCCCAGCAGCAAAGCTACTTCCTCTTCACCCCAGCCTCTTTCTAAGGGGGAGATGGCAAATCATTTATTTGAACAGTCATCTGTTGGAGCTGAGACCTTGCAAAACAAAATCCCCCAGAATTTTACACTGCCCAGAAAAAGCAAACTGAGCCACAGCCCCATACATAATAAGGGTAAACATAGAGCATTTGGTTAAGCCACTGTGTAAGCCAAGGGCCCTGATATTTCACAAGTAGCAAAACAGTCTTCATAGACATTTGAACAAATTTTAATTTCCTTTTCCCCCACATCAACAGAATTTAAAGTATTGTCAGACAACTGAGACGTGTAACTACATATTTACTATTTAGTACATATTATAGGGTGTCCTTTCTTGCTGTTGCTGTCACACCGTTTGTTCGCAGGCACTCTGGTTTCTGTTTTGAAAGAATGAGAATTGAAGAAAACAGCCACAGAGAAGCTCCAGCTCCAAAAGGAGCTGGTTCTGCACTGTGCCAAGCACACTCTTCCTATTATTCTGAATTCTTAACAGGAGCGGGCAACGCACTGGGAACATGAATGCAGCCTCACCTTCCCTCAACACGTGAGCCACTTGTACTGCCAGTTTTTGTGTAGATAGTAGTTAGGTTCTATTCTTCCCTCTGGGACCAAACATCCCAGAAACACTCCCAGTGTCCCAACACGCCACTGCTGAAGGAGGTCAGGTATGAGACTCCAAATCAGGTACAGGTTGATTTATTCCAAATAAATGGATATCCAGCTACAGCCAAGCAGAAGCAGTGCATGACATTTTCCCATCTTGCCTTCACCATCCATAGTACACAAATCACAGAATATGCTGAGTTGGAAGGGACCCACAAGGATCATCGAGTGCAACTCCTGGCCCTGCACAGGACCATCCCTCAGAGTCACACCATGTGCCTGAGAGTATCATCCAAGCGCTTCTTGAATTCTGTCAGGCTTGATGCTGTGAGCACTTCCCTGGGGACCCTCTTCCAACACCCAACCACACTCTGAGTGAACAACCTTTTCTCCAAGAGCTTAGTGCCTTTCTTATATTGTGGTGCCCAAAACTGCATACAATACTCGAGGTGAGGCCGCACCAGTGCAGAGCAGGACAGTCTCCCCCAGTCGACCGGCTGCTTTGCCTGATGCCCCCCAGGATAGGGCTAGCCCTCCTGGCTGCCAGGGCACTGCTGACTCACATNGTACACAAATCACAGAATATGCTGAGTTGGAAGGGACCCACAAGGATCATCGAGTGCAACTCCTGGCCCTGCACAGGACCATCCCTCAGAGTCACACCATGTGCCTGAGAGCATCATCCAAGCGCTTCTTGAATTCTGTCAGGCTTGATGCTGTGAGCACTTCCCTGGGGACCCTCTTCCAGCACCCAACCACACTCTGAGTGAAGAACCTTTTCTCCAAGAGCTTAGTGCCTTTCTTATATTGTGGTGCCCAAAACTGCATACAACACTCGAGGTGAGGCCGCACCAGTGCAGAGCAGGACAGTCTCCCCCAGTCGACCGCTGCATACAACACTCGAGGTGAGGCCGAGAGTTGGCCCTCCTGGCTGCCAGGGCACTGCTGACTCACATTCAACTTGCCACCGACCAGGACCCCCTAGGTCCCTTTCAGTGGCACTGCTTTCCAGCATCTCATTCCCCAGTCTGTCCGTACGTCCGGGATTGCCCCATCCCAGGTGCAGAATTCGGCACTTCCCCTTGCTGAATGGAAAGCAATTAAGCCGTACATAGAAAAAGCCAGACAGAGTATTCCCGGGGGTCAGAACGCGGCGGGCAGAGGGCGGACCCCAAGCCCCCAACCCCCGCCCCACTCGCCTGTTGGAGTGCTGCAGCACGCAGAAGTCCTCGCACGGCCGCCCCTTCACGTCTGCAACAAGGGCACAAACACCAGTCACCGCCCCGTCGCCGCCCAGGCCCCGTTCCCGGGTCCCCCCCGCCCGGCGGTACCTGGTTTGTACCAGCGCGTAAAGTACCGCTCCGCTCCCCCCGGACCCGCCGCCGGCGCCTCCATCCCGCCCATCCCGGCCCGCCCCGCCGGCGCGCCGCGATGACGGAGAGAGGGGCGGCCCCAAACCCGCCCTCTCCTCCCCGGCACGGGAAACGCCAAAGACATACAATTTTACCTTTTTTTTTTTCTCTCTCTCTCTCTTTTTTTTTTGTCATTCCCCCTCCCGCCCCGAGAAGGTAAACGAAAGATGTAGCGCATCGTTCGCCACATCTACATCAGTGAGAAAAACGCTCAAAACCCAGCATTTGGTTCAGTGGTTTATTTTCTCTAGCACACAGCAATACGGTAACAGCAAGTCGTGATATATACACGCCAAAAAAGGTACCTTAAATAAACAGCATTATTTCCTTAACACATCGTTTTGTTTCTTGCTTGTGGCAAACAAACACAATAAGCCACTTTTTCCACAGAAATTTTAGTTGTGCTGGTGTCTCAGTTCAGGCAGCAGGAGACCCTCAGTGAATTCCATTTTAGCCTTTGAATTCCATTTAAGCCTTCACTGTGTTTTATATAAATACATAAATACACACCTGCTGTCACATAGAGCCACAAAGGAGCAGAGAAACCGTACCAGCACCTGAACCCCACAGGCCAGGCAGAACTTGAGAAATTCCACTCCTTTTTTCTGACTCTCGCTGCACACAGTAATTACATGACACCTTTTCTGTACAAGTACAGGCCAAAATTATTAGAAGATCATGTTACACAAAAACAAACCCAAACCCAAACAACTGATTCCAGCATTGTTTGCCTATTACATTTACCCGCATCTAGCACAGGCACTAAAGGCAGCTGTAACAGCATATAAAATTAAGGTCTGTACAATTAAGATATAGACAGATAGATACACAAAACAGACACTTCCATTTATCAGTCAGAATAGGCAGGTACATTACAAACTGCTGCAGAAAAATATATGCATAAAAGGGCTGCTTAGAGGCTCTGCCCCATCAGTTTGCCAAACCACAAATATTTTCAACGTGAGTACATTGCAACAGATGCAGATTCTACTTTATAAGGCTGACAAACAATAAAAACAACAAAAAACAAAACAACCCAAAACAAAAAAAAAAAGAATCAAACAACCTTTTGTCATCTTGCTGGTACAAACCTACAGCAAGTTTCAGTCTATAGTCTTCTCAATTACTAGTTTGGACAGCTGTCTGTCATGGACATCTCCATCAATCATTAAAGAGGTAGAATATGTTTGTTTTATAGATCAGAGAAATTTCTACCCGCATACTCTAAAGGCAACTCATTTTTCATATTGTTACACTAGCAATGTGTTTTGATATGCAGATATTTTAATGTCAGTTGATCACATCAAAAACCAGTCAAGAACCCACTGGAAACACTGTCTGAAATTCATAGATTTATCTCCATCATTTAGTCATTGATCTTAAAGTCTCTTGAGCAACACTGGGCCACGTGTCAGCTTCCTGTGTCATATCCAGAACGTGGACAACAGAAGTCCAGCTGAACTGGCAGCTATTATGGTTGTAGGCTAGTAAAAAATTCAAAGCAAAGTGACCTCATCCAAGTCTGAAATCCCTCAGGACCACAGAGGTGGAGCATGCCCAATTTCTATAGCAGCTGAGAGCTCAGGACAGAAGGTGAAAGCCCCATGGGCTGAAGTGCACTGTATTTATGGTGGTTTACCACACCATAGGTAAACACGGTGCCCAAGCCCTACAAAGCCTGCTAGGACACAGCAAGGCTGCATCCCCGAAACTGCATCACGCAGAACAGTCACAATGACAGATCTGGAGGAAGGGAAAGGACAAGTCTTGCAGACTTTTTTTTCCTCAGGAATACGTGTTGGCCATGAGGAGCAGTACAGGAGCACAAACTGAGGCACATCAGCACTGATGGTGACCAGCACTATTACCCCTAGCAAAGGCAAGACTCGTTTAGACAGGTCACAGACAAATCAGATCGCTCCAAAGAATGATACATTCAGCTCCAATAAAGAGACATCAGGAACACCTCCAGGGAAAAACCAGATGTATTTTGAGATCTGGAATGAGGTGGGACTGCCAAGATCAGAGGTCAGTATAGGAAAGGCACGAAAAAATTCCATTTGACAGGTTTAGTGTGTGTACGTGTGTCAGCATGGGTGTCAGCATGATTGTTTGGATCAATTTTTCTAAAATGGAGGTAGTGATGGCAGAAATAAAACAGCTTTTGATGAGCCAAAGGTTATGGTATTCAAGCACTACAGGGAGAAAGGGAAAGATAAAGATCAGCAGGTGGGTTTAATGCAGAGTTTAGCTACTCTGAAGTTAAATGAACATAGAAGTAAGGGCAGAATTATCATCAGAGTTAAGACTGAAAAAATACAGGTTACCTTCTCTTCTGAGAGTTCAAGTAAGCTGTCAGTTTAAGTGCATGGAAGATGCAGAATCAATGAGTAGATATATTTCCATTTTTCATCATACTCATAAATACTACTAATTCAAGCTTGAGAACACTAGAATATGACTGCTATAAGAAAAGGATGGGTGATCAAGAAGATGCTATAAAAAAATAGCAGACGGCCGTTGTACCGTGGCACAACTCCTCTGTTCAGAGGTGTGCTTCTAACAAAGGTCCAGAGGCTTAATCCAAGCGGAATAGCATAGAGTAGAAGACATACAGAATGTAAACTGCTTGATGAAGAGAGATAATGCACCTACGTTTTGTCAGTGTCCTTATTAGAGATGAAAGCCCAGCACCAGAGCAGCTTATAGGGATGAAAAGTTAGGTTAGGGGGAGGAAAATGTGTGCTTCTGAAAGGGAATTCTGTTCTGTTCTTCTCTCCAAAACAACTGCTCACCAAGTAGAGACACATGGGTTCCTACACAGCAGATACAGGGGAGGTGGTAAGACCCCCTCATAGCTTGGTGCTGCTTTCAGGATACGTTAGTAGAGCTGAAGGAAGTACACCTTTCTCAATCCCCTGGCTTCAAAGGAGGCACTGAACAGGATTTCATCACCGTGGGCAGAAGATTAAACCTCTCTGTTGTTAACCTCAGAAAAGAGTGAAGGAAAAGGAGAAGCTAATATTCCAATGACTGCAAAAACTCCTGTGATACCCATTTTTTAACTAATAAAAAACTCTCAAACCACTCAATTAATTGAAAACATCTGTTTCTGAGGTGATAGAATAGGATTTGGCTTCCATTGTATGACAGACCAACAGACTGTTTCAACCTATCAGGGATCATTAAACACTTCTGTGGTGTTCAAGCTTCTTATTCAGCTGGTGATTTGAAGCAGTGGATCAAAAATAAGTTCTAATTGTTATATTTCCAGGATTTTTAAAGCTAGGTAGCAAGATGTTATAATTCTGTTAGTTATTAATCAAATAAAAGTTGTCTAATGTTCACCTTCCCTGCAAATGCAGAATTTATTTTGCTATTGTTTTTTTCAGCCTTCTTCCTTCCGTTACATTCAGAGTTGTGAAAAATATTAAGACTAAGTTCAAACCACATAGTTAAGTCTACGCTTGCTATTCTTAACATGCTGCTTCCCTAGATATGCTGTCAAAGAAATGTTGATATTTTGGACTTCTCAGCCTCAGTTCTTGCAAAGAATATAAGTGCTTTGCGAGCACAAGTTTGTGTGCAATCACACTGAACTAGAAGTAGGCAGCTCTCCCACTCAGCTCATTTTCCCCAAAGTAAACCAACACTTTACTTCAGGAAGCTGTTATAGTAAATGACTGTTTTAGCTCGGCCTGTACCACTCCTCCCTTTGATATCAAACAGGTTTTAATAAACCTTTGTCATTTCAGGCAGTATAAGTGGGATATAGCACTGGTTTTAAAGCCTTTTTGCTGAAATTCATGCATTTTAGAGCCATACTTATACAATTTATAGCTGTATTGACACTATTTGACAAATCAGTGAAAAGCAACTGGTATCAGAAGGGATCAAGTAAAACATTTCATGCAAACACTTAGAACGTTATTTCATATTAATTTGTTTGGAGTAGAAACCAACTGGAGTAAGACACAAGGAATCTACAAGCTCTTGAGAGCACCACCATTGCAAAGGGTGGAGTCATCTGCTGATCCATATAAACTAGGTGGATGAAGAAGAGATGAATGTCTACCAATATTAACACATGCTAACCGTTACACGTCTTTTTCTAATTTTACACTGCTCACTGTGATTTGTATCCACTGATTTTGATTGTGCTAAAATAAAAACCACTGTTGTTCTGCCTCTCTAAACCAACCAAACCATTAAAGTAAAAAAACATTACATAAAATTGCATACAGTAAATAAGTTTAGTAAAAAAACCAACCTAACCCCAAAGACAATATCAATTTGGCACTTTAACCATGTTTTACTAAGTACCACTTCCCACAGTACCATAAAGCAATGCTAAATCCCAAGTAAAAAAACCCCAAAACTTTACAGTGTTCATTTCTATCCAGGGAGAAGGGAGGAAAGGGCTTAACAACAAAGCACACCAATAAAAATATCTAGTCTATATCAAACGTATCTCTCCAATAAGGAGTTTAATAGAAAAAAACCCTACTACTTATAATTTAACACCAAGCTGTCTTTCTGGCAGCCAGGATTACAGGTTTATCCTGAATACAATCTTATGTTCAAACACTGAGATAAGCAGCATTATCCCAAAACCCAAGAGAATCCCAGCATTCTGTAACAGGAAGTATCCCCACCGGCTACATCCATGATCACTGGCATCATTGTGGAGCATTTCAGGTACCTAAACAAACATGAAAGTGTTAAATGCCTTCAAAACCAACAATTACTTCAAACCCAGTTCTTCAACCATGAGGCACAAGGTGGAGGAGTCTTACTCCTCTAGGTCTTCCTGTCGACTGCACTAATATTGCTCCTTCAATTAGGTGTTACTCAACATGGGCAACACTGTCAGAGGCTACTTTCATATTTACAGACAGAGAGAACCCGTAATGTTCTAATTATTATTTTCATTATAATTATGTTGATGTCTTAAGTCAACCATTTACTCAAGATATGATTATTTAATAAGTGATTTGACTGAGCCACACCAAGAATTTTATTCTTAAAATGACAGTTAAGCTTTCACAAATATCCACTTTGTACAAACATACTTCTGGAAATACAATATACATTTTTAAAAAATATCTGTCTTTCAGTAATCTGAATAAAAACACTTTCACCTTAACTTTTAACCGAGCACTTACACTCATTAGCACCTCCAAGCACAGAGGAATTTAATTGAAGGAGAAAGACGGAAGAATTTGAGGTGCAAATAAAATTAGCATTAATTCTTAAACTGTGTTATACAGAATTCAAGTAAGTCTAGCCACTTACCATATCCACGAGAGCCACGTACATGAACAAGCCAGCAGTAAGTGCAAATATCCACATTGAGACGTTGTCTGCATAGTGACCAATAAGGATCCCAGTTGCCATCCCAAGATAGGCCAGCATAGCAGACAGAGCATTATAAAGCACAGCTTGCTTGACAGTCATACCAGCTTTTAGAAGTACAGCAAAATCTCCTACAACAGGGGAAGGAAAAAAACCACCCAAAGTTTTCATTCTCAGGTAATTACTGTAGTATTTTCTTGCTTACAGTTCTCTTACTTACAAGATTACTAAGCTCTATCTATGCTGTCATTTGTCTTACTCTTTTTCCTTCATAAAATTAGAAATCACTGGAGGACAGAAAATTAAAGGGTGCACATGAAGCACAGCAAACAAACACAGCAGCAAATGCTAAGTTTATAACCTTAAAGTCTTAGGAGTTTTGGAAGTAACAACTTTGCACTGAATTACAGAATAACCTGAATTAGAAGGGACCCACAAGGATCATGGAAGTCCAACTCCTGGCTCTGCAGAGAACAGCCCCAAGAAGTCACACCAGGTGCCTGAGAGCATTGTCCAAACACTTCTTGAACTCTTGTCAGGTTTGGTGCTCTGACCACTTCCCTGGGGAGCCTGTTCCAGTACCCAATCATGCTCCAGGTGAAGAGCCTTTTCCTAACATCCAACCTAAACCTCCCCTCATACAACTTCAGGCCAGTCCCTCAGGTCCTGTCACTGGCCACCAGAGAAGAGATCAGTGCCTGCCCCTCCTCTTCCCCTCACGAGGAAGCTCTAGACAGCAGTGATGTCTCCCCTCAATCTCCTCTTTTCCAGGCTGAACAGACCAAGTCATCTCAGCTGCTCCTTGTACGGCTTCCCCTCAAGGCCCTTCACCATCTTCACAGCCCTGCTTTGGATGTTCTTTAAGAACTTTATATTGTAGTGTAGTTTGCATTTAAACCACCGCTGTAAAATGTTGCAGTACTTGATATGCATGAGCATTCTAAAGAAGTCCCTAAAAAAAAAATATTCCCACTTGATTGCATAAAGCAAAGGTGATTCTTCCATTTATTATTCTGTAACTGCTCTTTGTACTTCAAGTATTTTCATAAATTTTAAAATAATTTCTTTGTTAATTTCTGTAAATGATCCTTAATGTCTTAATTTTATTTGAAGGAATGATAGGCCACCAGCCAGAAATAGGTTTCCTGTAATTCAGAACAGATTTTTTTCTAAACCAGAGTAATTGAAGCTTATGTAAGTTATCTCCAGTTAAAGCAAACAAACAAAAGTGATCTTCAAAGCTAAGTTGAATAATATGTTACAAAAGCTTTTCCTACAAGATACTGCAATTAAGATGAACTGGTATATTATAAACATTGTTTAGCATTAACAACAATGACCCAATTTTAATCCCAGCTAACTTCAGCTAGTCCCATTTGTTTCGATATTACTATGCCACTTCATGTCCTCTGCTAAAGAAGGTATTTCTTATCAAGTTTTCTGTGCTGATTAAAGTACGATTTAAATTTTAAAAGATTTTTTCTTATTTCCAAAACCAACAGAACAGCTGAATTTAAAATTATCAGATTCATAACATGAATTTACTTTGTATATCTGAACTAACAACTTTTAGTACATGTAATTAATACAAGGTTCCATGATTAATATGAACAAGACTGAACTCCTCCCAAGTCATACAATCAGATATGTTTTCTCCAGAATAACTATTTCTGTATAACATTACAGCACAAATATATCAAGCTGTTTAATACCGAGTTTGATGTTTACATATACTGATTTACAAGCTCCTTTAAATGAAACTGAACGTTCTACTCTTTGGGAATTAAACCTTAAAAGAGTGCAAGCAAACTTTTCTTTCTTCATTCTATACACCAAGTATGACTGTGACTATGACAGCTTAGAAATAAACACCAGTTGCACATTCAAAATGATTTGACAGTTGGGAAGATCAGTTTTGTCTCAGGTTAAACTAAGCAGATCTGTCCTGTTCCCACAAGCTGCCCCGCAAAAGGGCCAAATACTGAACTTACATCGTAAAACACGAAAATAATATCTCGTGGGACCGCACATGAATTTAAATCACTTGAGCTTGAAAGACAAATTATTTCTAGGAAAGATTTCTAAGGAGTTTCAAGTTTAATTTAGAGCTAGAGCAGTTCTTTGCAAGACTTAATGAAAAAGCAGCAAATGTTATGCGGAGAGTAGTTTGACTAATCGTGACCTTCTTTTAGCAGCACAAGCGCAAGAATAAAATTAAAGAGAGATGTGAGAAAGGCAAATTCTATCATCCTCCTGCAATTCACAACTTGTGCTATATACAAGGAGAATAAAAAGTACAACTAAACTAGAAAGAACAAGCTGTAAGTAACTGCAAGAGGCGGAGTTTTCAACACAGTAGCTGAAATATTTAATTCTTAAAAGTAAGATTATTTCAATTAAGAAATGTTTAAAAACATCTTTAAGTAAATTAAAAGTATTCTTGAATAGACAACCTGACGCAGATGAAGTTTGCTGATCAAATTTTACAGAGACACAGAATAAAATCACTTATTCTCCCATGTGCACCTTTAAGAACGTATACATGCAGTGTATGGAAATACCGGGGTCTTACCTAGCTCATGAGGTAATTCATGGCAAAACACAGCAACAGAAGTGCTTAAACCACTAGATAACCCTTCAGTAAAAGCTGCTCCTATGAAGAGACAGGAAAAAAAAGGTGTGAAAAAAACATGACTGCATATTCACAGATCAAGTGCAGAAGCATCGTTGCACATGCTTGTGTCATATTAGGACATATTAGTTTCACTCAAATGTTTCTTCTGCTTGTGCAAGGATTTAAACTTTAACTGAACAGTTGTTTACAAATTTCGAAATTCTCCTTCGGAATCTTCCAAGTAAAGTAAACCACATTTCACTATCTTATTTCTGAACTAATACCTTTCAACAACATAACCCTTCCCAAAAAATGCAATAAATCGAAATACTGTCAGAAAATACTTCTTATTTTGCAGCAGTTGAGGAGGACACAGCACACTGCAGGGCTGCAGACCTGAACCACAGCTCACACACAGCATGGGAGGTCCCCAGCTGCACCCCCAGGGTGCAGAACCACATCCAGCTTCCTCTTCAGCTGCTACCAGCAGCCTGCCAGCAAACAAGGTGCTGCCAATAAGCAGTGAAAGAGCCCACAAGACCATGACACAGTAGCTGGCACACAAGAGACCCGGGAGTACTGATCACAAACCACCTAACCAAGAAAAGGTGGTGGCTAAGGCTATGAACACAGGATATCACCATTCACAGAAGATTTTTCAGCTGTGAAGGTAACAGTACTGGGCACACAATCCAGGATGTCCCTTAATTGTATTGGTAATGCTTTCCTCAATACAAGTGACAGAAAATGACAAAAATCCAGCCAGGATTAGCCTTCTGATTGACCACACTGCACCAAACCAAGGAAAACCTGATGGCAAATAACAGCAAAAAAATGACATCTTGAGAGCACGAGGTAACTGAGTTAAGGATACAGAAGGAGTCTGGGAAAGAAAGAAGCAAAATTAGGACTCTAGACATTAACTTCTTTAAGGAATTTCAGTGCAGAATACCCTGGGAATCAGTCAAAAGAGAAAGAGTGCCCAGAAGAGGTGGCTGGTGCAGTAACACTCACATAAGACATGCCCAGCTAAGCCATGTATCTTAATGAATTAAGACTCAAAAGAAAAGCACACAAGAAATAGGAACAAAGACTGGTAACAAGGAAGTTAAAAGCAGTGGAACAAAAAAGAGGAAGACTGGAACCCAGCTGGAGCTAAAACTGACAAGACACCAAGAATAACAAGAAACAGTTCTATAAGAATGTTAGCTGAGAAACAACGTTCAGGAAAAATTCAGGTCTGTGGATAGATCAGAAAGGGAAACAAGCAGTAGGCATAAAAAGAGCAAAGCATCAGCACAGCCCTCATCTCAGCCCTCGTTAGCAAAGCCAGATCCCAGCACCATCCCAGAAAGAAAGGGACAGCAAACCACAGAAGCAACAGTTGAGGGATATGTAGAAAAAAATGGGAACACTCAAACACATGGGACTCACACTCAAGGGTACCAACAGAGTTGACTCGTGTGACTATAAGGCTGCAGTCTATCATCCGTGGAAAACCATGGCTATAGAAGGACCAGGTAGAACTCTGAGAAAAGGATAACATTATTCTCATATTTAAAAAATGCAAAGAACAGGACTCAGGGAACAGGCAGCACCATCTAAGTTCCTGGAAAGATCATGGTAAATATCATCTTCAAATCCCTCTCCAAATGCTTCATCCAGCTTGAGGAAATAACTGACTACAGAGACAGTGACGGCAGTGAATGTAACAGAACTTGACTTTAGTAGGATTTCTGACACTATCTCTTACAGCAGTCTTATCTGGGCAAAGAGGAAACATGAGCTTGCACACTGGCTTGACTGCTGAGCTAACGGGGCCTGATGGCTGGCTAGTAAGAAGTAGAGCCCACCAGGACAAAAACTGCAACCAATTTTCTTCAGTGGCTTCACTAATGATCTGGATGAAACAGACAGCACTAAGAGCAAATTTGCAGATGACACTAAGCTGGGGGTCAATGGGGAGCAAGTAAGTGCTGAGGTGACACATCAAGCACTGGAGGTTTGTTTAGACAAGACCACAGTAAACTTAATTCTTACAAAGTTGAAGAAGAAAAAGTAAAAAGTAACCAAAGTACAAGTTTAAATAACAAAAGTATCTATGTGTACTTTCTCACTGCTAAAAAGAAGTCTTGAAACGTCAACAAACTAAAGATGACATTAATAAATCTGGCACTATCCTTTATCAATAACTTGATTTAGTAGCATCATTGGTATCTTAAAATATACTTTTAAGACATCACTTCTTGCAAAAGCTAAAGTAAAAAATTTATAAGCAAGACTAGTGTAAAAATAGAGTTCTGCATTTTACTTGTTTAGCTGCAGTTACCCAGAAAAGTCCAAATCACAGACGATCATTTTGTACAAATGAGTCAGATGCAACTGTTCTATGCTCTAATAAAAAAATAAGCACTTCTAAAATTTGTTCCTACATAATTAGCACAACAGATCTGAGGAAAAAAGTAACTGATGGAAATCATGAATAACAAATCACAGAGTGAATGAACTTAAATGAAGGGTTATGGTGGCTAAAGCTATCTTTACAGAAGCACTCACATCTTCTTTTAAATTCAGGTAAGATACTACACCAGTATAATTTTCACGACACCATCAAACAGATATTTTTCCATAATACTTTTAAGCACATACAGAACTGAGGGAAACGCATATTTCCATTAGCCTGAACAAGCGACACAGCAGGACTTCTAAAAGCTATTGCTCTCCCATTCAATACGCCTTTATTAACCTTTCTCATACTTTTCCCTTCATAACTATAAAGTCATAGCGCCTTCCCAAATCTCCCTAATGCCAGGAGGTAATTGATTCTGTGTGTCATTTGTATGCAAATCTTCCTTCTACCACATTTTCACTACTGATCTGCTCAAAAATTCATATTTCATGCTTCAACTTTCATCAAAAATGAGATTAAATAAGAAAGTCTCTTTTCACATTATACTTTGAATTGACTGAATCTGAACAACTGCGAATACTGCTGTGAAGAAATAGTTATTATTGGGTTTTCTCCTCAAACAAGAATGAACTTGTCCTACAATAAAATTTACAGAAAGATTGATACTGCTGAATTGCCCCCAGTATGCTAAACAAGCTGGAAATGAATCCAATACCTGTAGAGATCAGTCTTAAACACAAAAGTCAAGATCAGAAAAGATTAGCATAAGAACTGATGATTACTGATTTGACTTCACTTTCTATAACTTACTTTAACCTTTTAAATTCAAAATACCACTAGTCTAGCTCTCCTAGAAAAAATGAGAATCCCCAAACCTGACCTCCCAGACAGAAATCCAAAACAAAATATTCAAACTATTATTTTTACGATAAAGAAATATTTTCACTGAAGCATTAGCAAAAAAGACTGAGCAACTACAACATATTAAGGGAAGAATAGGGACATGAACAAAACAGGAACAAAAAGATAAATGTTTTGTTTACAGGTAAAATAACTGTTTATAAAAGTTTAATTTTTTTTAGAAATGGACTATTAAACTCAACTTTAGGAACAAGAGTCTGAGTAGAATATGACTGCTGTTTAAGAAAATAAAATTTTTTTAAAACCTTTTGCAAGAAGAGAGACTGAGGGCAGTACACTGAGCATCTGAAGAAAACTACTTCTGGAATCACAGAATCTTCTAGGTTGCAGAAGACCTAAGATCAAGTCTAACTGTTAATGCTATAATTGATATAGGTATTCTTAATCCAAAAATCTGCATAAAGGCAACATACAATGACTTCATTGGTATCTTCTCCATGAATCACATTTCTGACAGGTAATGGCTAACTACTGTCCTACTCACACACTCCTAGGATACAAAAAGCAGCACAGACCTTCTCTGGAAGGTTAGTACAAGCTCTAGGAAGAACTGCAATGCTGCTCTTTAGCGGATGGTAAGGTCTGAAAATCTGGATGTGACACAATTGCTATGCAAAAGTGTAAAAGCACCCTGAAGAACACAATAATTTGAACCAAATTAATTTTACAGCAAAAATGAACGTATCCCTACATCCCACAGCACAGAAATCACACATATATATTGCCTAATCCATTTGGGTAAACTAAAGCTGATTGAAACTAGGGCCCCATCCTCCTGCTGACCAGTGCTCTAGCAGAACTTACACATGACATGTAACCAGGGCCCAGAAGACAGACATGCCAAGTATAGAACCTGACCTTGCTGCATAACAAGTGAAGATGGAAGAGAAAAAGAAGTAAAGAAGCCAATGACCACTAGTGGACTGACTGAAGTATAAAAAACAAAGTTACTTTGTATGTGATGAAATACAAGCTTGTCATAAAAATAATTAGGATATAAACTGTGGAGCACTTGCAGATTTTGAAATAAAAAGTCAGTTCCAAATACTGTTTTATAAGCCTAGCTTTAGTTTTGAAAAACGTTAGCTTTAACTTTGCTACAAGTAGAAAATGTGGCAAAGTTTATGGATTTCCTAAAGAAATGCAGCTGTAAGCACATAATTTCTGTTTCATTTATAACTGACCTCCATGTTGTTAAACTGAAGATTTTTCTTATTCATTCAGAAATGTCATTGGATAGAAGTTTAGGCTTCACAGATCTGCTGCTAATGAGCTACACTCCTAAAAGAGATAAGTGACAGCAAGAAGACTTCACTGTCTTCACATATAACAAAGCTGCAGAGTCCAACACTTACCAATTGCTAGCCCATCACTAAAGTTGTGTAGTCCATCTCCCATAATCACCATCCACGCCAGGGTTGCTATCCCTGCATCCTTCAGTTCTTCACGTGAGTAGCGCTGACTGTGACTGTGGGGATGATGGTTCTGGTGATGATGGTGATGCAGAATATGATGGTAGTCATGGTGATGGTGACTAAGATGATCTGTCTGTCCTAGAGTATCGTGTAAGTGAGAATGGCATTTGTTTCTACAGCCCCTGGACACATATTCAGCCTCCTCCTGATGAGAATGAGCTATCATCACTTCTTCTTCCTCTTGTACAGTTGGCTGCTGAGAAATGAAGGCTGATGGATCTTGAGAGTCTGTCCCTAGATAGCCCTCAGGCCCTGTTACAAAAACCCAGAGTATAAGTGTTATACATTTTTAAAAACACCTAGGAAGCAACGAATAAACAAGTTGAGTATGTGATGTGGTAAAGAAGAAACCAGTTAGTCTAGAAGATGAGAGTGATAAGGCAGGTTCTTGCACCAAAAATTTTATTTTCAAGGGTTTCCACAACTTATTTTCTTTAATCAGATTTCAGAGATAATTCCCAATAGTTCAAAATAAGAAAAACTTCTAGTTTCTGCCCCAACTGCTGAAACAGCCCTTACATCATGGCCACAAATGCTTTCTAAAAGGTAATAAAGCTTTTAGTCTAAGATCCAGTGCAATTTAAACACAACAGCATAAGGCTCCAAGTCCCAGTTTCACAGCATGAAGGCTGTTAGTTCAGCTGCTTCAGAAAGACCAAGTTTCTGAAAACCATGTGCCATTTATTCCTCTTAGGGCTGAAGAATAAGGACACAGAAGAGGATTACGTTATAGATAATTTTGGAAACTCCTGTATTTCATATAAATATAGGCACTTCACATCTATGTGTTTATTTTTCAGGTGTAAAACCAAAGTCATCAACGCAGACCATGAGATATCCTCATATAAACATCAAGGCACACTAAGGTTAGTTATTTTAACTAACTCCTAAAGCTTGCTAAATTCTTCCCCTGCAATTAAACAAATAAATTCACAGAGAGTTTTCTACCTTAGAGACAACTTTTTCATTAATTATAAAATTATTCTGAAAAACTGAGTGTCTCCTTTAGCTACAAGAGCTAACAAGTATCTAGTGAGGTGTGGTTTGGATTCAAGTGTGACCTTGGAGATAAATGATCAGTCGCACTCCGAATACTTCAAGTAACATCTAGAATTTCAGATTATCACCCTTATAAATAATCAAACTAGCAAAATCCAGACTTAAGATACACAGAAATCTAAATAATGAATCACACATATAACACCTAACAGCCTAAAGAGAAGCGTAGAAGCCAGCAGGTACAGCTGTATTTGCAACAGCCATGGCCAGACGAGCTCCACAGAATGACTTCAACTTCTGCTGCTAAATCCATAATTAAAAGGTTTAAGGTTTCAAAACTGAGTTTTCCACTTCCAACCTATTGATCCTTTTTAAAGGAGAGCAGCAAACAGAGCTAGCCCTCCATATATCAAAGCAAAGACAGGTTTGGTTTTGGAAAGAATTCAAGTAGGCAGTAATCCAACCTACAGTAAGAAGCAGATCTATGAGCTGCCATCAATCAGGCATTTTCTAAACAGCTCTGCCACAAAATAGCAACTGTGCAATATTAATAAGACTTACGATCATCTGCATCTAACTTTTCTTCATTTGCTGAAAACTTCTTACTTTCTCCATCATCTTCATTTTTTTTCTTAGTCCAAAAGAAAATACGGCAGTTATGAATATTGTACTTATTTTTCAGGATATACATGAGCAACATTATATTCACAACATTTATGCAGCCTGCATAGAAAGAGGACAACATGGAAGCCATATAAAGAGTGGAGAAGAGGAATATTAGAAACCCGTCTAAGTATAAGAAGACAAGGATTCCTCAGGCTCCACAGGAGAGGAGAAGGAAACTGAAAGAACCCCACAAACAAACAAACCCACACACGTAAATACACCACATTTTTGCACAGGGAATAAGCAGAGGGGTTACCTGAGAAGCAAAACACATCAAATACTGAGTAGAAGTTATTCCACTCGTTCTCTTCTATTGTAATGTCAATATAACGGGGTTTTTTATAATGTACAGAAGAAAAACCAAGTAAAATCTCTAATCTTTGCTCACTAATGTCTGTATCACAACAATCTATGATCAGTGACTCAATACATAGAAGAGTGTAGTTAGTCTGACAGAAGATCCATTCCTATGGCTCAGAGAAGGACACAGAAAATACCTGCTTTGCTTGAAAGTCTTCATTTTCTTTCCTGTCAAACAAACTTAACTAGAGATAGGCAAAGCTCACAGTTTAGCTTCCCATGATCAAAGCGCTTACATGGCATCTGCTCCAAGACTACTGCCTCAATGACTAATTTAACAATAAAACTTAACAGAGATTATCAGTCATTGTGGTGGCCTACCAATTAGCTACTTTTAAGCTAATTAATTAGCAGCTTACTAACTTTCTTCAAGTAAAACTTAAGATTGTTGGAACCAGATGACCTTCAAGGTCCCTTCCAACCCAAAACATTCTATGATTCTATTATATCACCAGCTTTTCCTGTAACTTTTTTTACTGAGTCAGCTTTTACATCATTCATTATTTCTGGCTACACTAGTCTCTAAAGAACCAGTAACTGGCATTTTACCAACATTTATGACCTGCCGAAATTCAGTCAGAAGGAAATCAATAATGAACAGTGACTTCTTAAATCCCTCTGTTAAAACAAAGGGTGCATTTGAACAGTGGACATTTGCTTATTAAACAATTCACTGTGATATCAAGCCTGTACTATATTCTCTGGTTATGGAAATAGCTAAAAGCCCTTAATAATGGGACCACACAAAAAGGTTATCACACAGTTTAAAAGTATATGTATCACCAATATAAATGAAATTCTAACACTAGACAAGTCAGCTATCGCTATTAAATCAACAACATATAATGCTCACAAAAGGGTTTTAGTAAGTGTTTTCAGAAATAAGCATGCGATACAATATAGCTTCAAAGTAGTAGTTTCCCTACCTTTTTCTTCTTGTCTTTAAACTGCTTTATTAAAGTGATCAAATGCTCCACTAGAAACATGAAGTACAAGCCTCCAAGTGCTGTAAGTCCTTTCCATGTAGAATCCAGGTAAGCACTCTCCTCCGTACTTTGAAACGCAGGATGTTTGTGCATAGAGCCTTTGTTGTGTTCTGTCAGAGGCTTTTCATGGTGATGGTGATGGTTTCCATGAGACTAAAGGGAGAACCAAATGGGGAAAGTTATTATATTCAAAAGAACCGCAACATAAGAAACATTGAAAGTATTTTTCCATATTATTTTCCTCCTGTCTGGAGGCCAGACTTGACAATTTTCACAGTGTAAATGCTCAGCATACAGACTCAAACAATTACAAAGAAATCCATTGACTGGAAATTTGTTGATGGAAAGAAACATTTTAAGGACTGAGAATAGGCCTGTTATTCACCCATTCACTGAAGCTCCATTCTTATAATTTTCTGAAAGAAGCTCCATTCTTATACTTTTCTGAAAGCTGGAACAAGTTACTTTTGGGAGGGGAAGCAGGAAAATGTCTGTTTAAGAGCTTCAAGAAAGGAATTTGACTGCTAAATTTGTACCTATTTCATTGTCCATGTTACATAAAAACAACTCCAAATTCTCCCTGGACTTCAGAAATGCTTGATTCTGATAAAAAAATTACTATGGATAAGCCATCAACATAAGTGGCTTATAACAGAAAATAGTTGATTATCCATTCCACATTTAAAGTGTTCAGTGAGCAATTTCTACTATCTGTAAAGTCCATTAAACTGGAAAAAGAACAGGCAGCATTGCCATAAACCACTAAGAACATTTATTCTTGCACGCAAGGAACAATAAGTGACTTGGCTACATATATGACTAAAAACAGGAAACAGAGAGAGGGATAATGCTGTGAATTTCTTACAATGTAAGGACTGTGAAATGAGTAACACAAACAACTTCAAATGGAAAACCATTCCAACAAATAATCTATTTTACAAGGCTGAAAAATGACTCACCAAACTAGTATTAATTAAAAGGGATTAAAATTATCATTAAGTATTACAGCTGGGTGTCAAGTTCTCCAAGATGAGAAATGAAACAGTAATTAATACTTACATGTGGAAGGAGGTGTAAGAAGGCATCTCCACTCAAGGTCCCCACAGCCAGTGCCACAAGAAAACTTAGAAGAAATTTGAAAAATACGCGATTCATCAGTGGCACCAATATAACACCCAGTAAGGAAAGAAAACTGATGATGGAGATGGATATAAAGCCACCAATCCAGGCTGGTAAAAAAAATAAAAATAAAGTAGTAACAACAATAAGTACCAGCTGTACATGATTTTGTTTGCTTAACATTTCTGTTATCAAACACTTCTGATCACAGGTAAGCCACAAAGATTCATAACCAACAGAAACATGTTTCCATTAAGCACTGATGTTAAAAAACAACCTACCTATCTGCAGAGAATAACTTTTTGGAGGAGTTTCAGCTTTTTCACTGGTTGCATGGACTATGCAGTACTTGCCATCAATCTGATTAATAAGAGCTGGACAGAGGTAACTAAATTCTGTAGCAGACAACAATACCTGAGTGCCTATTCCATGTGACTGCATCAGTTTTGAAGCATTTGAGCACTGTGGAAACAAAACATATGTTAAAGATTAACCAGAACCAAAATACCACGATACACCTTCAAAGGACTGCACATCTCATCTTAATTGAAATGCAGTGGCACCATATGAAAACTGCTGTATCAACACAACTCAAAAACTAGTAACAGATCAATTTATGTAAAAAATGTCCCTCCGATCCTTTCTTGCCCCAGAAAGCTCATTTGGGAGTCCTGGTAGATGACACATAATTATCACTCATTCTCAGCACAAGTGGGTCAGACGCTTTTTGCTGTATAAATAGAAAAAGCCTAATACTTTTCACTCTGTTCTAAAGGCCACACAAGGAAGCTGTAACAAGGTCAAATATCTTTTTACAGAAGTGACTACTATGGAAAATCTTGCACAGAGCATGTTCTGCTTGCACTTCCTCCAGTAAACAGCTCCCCATTGGATTACCTACATGTAGTCTCACCAAGTTTAAAGAACAGTAGTACTTCTGCTTTGACTGTGCAGAACAGAGCAACAACTTGTGAATTCAGCACCTACAGACACACGTTACACAACACCCACTCTGAATTACCTGGTACGGCTGCAAATGTTGAGACCCCAATTGCCTTTTAAAGGCTTTAATAGAAAAGGATTTGACTGTGTAAGAAAACTGTCTACAACACAACTATCAACTTTATTGGCCCTAATTTTTACTATTTTAAAGTACCAGATAACTTTTTGACGCAATCTTTTTTTTTTTACAGCTGGTTTCTATATACAGTGTTGAAGATGGGGAGGGGGTTGAAGGAAGATGGTTCTACGCTATCACAACTGTGACAGCATTGATAAAAATGTAAGTATTTTAACTAGATTTTTTTACTTTCATCACATTATCAGGAAAACAAGACAGGGACTAACTTTAAGGCAGAACTACAAGTTTTACATTTTAAATGCTTTTCATTTTTAGTAATATTTTAAAATATTACATAAATCATAAATATACTAAACAAAGTGTACGTTTATACTTAGTTTTCCTCTAAGCCTGTGAACATTACACAATATTCCTTCAATATGTTAAGTTTAAAGGAAAGTTGATTGCATGTGTTTTGCCATGGGTATGGTTACAGCACAAAGGTTACACCCAGCGGAACAACACGCATCTGACAAATAAGCCATGACAACATTCCCAGTGGATCCGGGTTCCTGAGAATACAACAGAATCGGTCTCACCTCTTGAGTGCTTTGTTTTTTCAGTTTAGAATACAGGTAACTTCCTCCTTCCGGCTCCTTTGGGGAAGCACGAGATTCATTTGCCTTGCTGACAGCAAGCCAGCTCCCATTGCGGCCGCCTGTGACATTGACGGCACTGGGGCCAGTCAGCCCTGAACGAGCAACTGTCTTGACTTCCCCAGGTTGCACATTTTGCAACTCGGAGTGGCCACCTGCAGAAGCAGTGATGACAGATGCCATTATTTCATTAACGGTGTTCTTGCTGCGTACAAAGTTCTGCTGGTGTTCCACATTCTCCGCTTTATGAGGTTCCTTTGCATGGCTGTTCCTGCGGTCTTTGCTAGCATCCGACTCATGGTTTGGACAAGCAGTCTTCTCGGAGGTTTTACTCAATGAAATATGATTATGGTGAAAGTGATGATCATGATCATGGTCATGATCGTGATGATCATGATCGTGGTGATCATGGTCATGATCATGGCGATCATGGTCATGATCGTGGCCTATTTTAATCCTTTTCATTTTATCTATACCTATGTTCTGGAGAAGTTTTCTAAACCCATCAATTGATAGAGAGTTGTTTTCTCCATAACGGCGAAAAAGTTCTTGAAGGTGAAATTTCTGTATCAGTCCCGCCAAGTCAGTATTAATGCCCACTGTCTTTTCTGGAAAAGCTCTCTCTGATGTATGCACAACAGTAACTGTCTCCACTCCATGATGGTAACTTTCACACAGCAGTATGGAAAAGGATACAACGAAAATAACTGATACCGTACTCTCCATTGCAGTTCCTTTTCAGCAGTGCAAACAATCTAGAAAAAAGAGGAAAATTGTAATAGTTTGCATAGAGCCGATCACATCTTCCTTTGTAATGATAGTTCATAATTTGCTTAAACAAAAAAAAACCACAACAAACAAAATCAAACCCTGCTCAAAGTATCAGTGCAGTGAAAGACATTTAAATTTCTTATGCATTCAGCACTTTTACCAGATGTGTGGCCTCCAGCAACAGGAGATGAAGCTGCATACCACAGTGAGGTCACTGGCCACAAAAACCTCCCCAGGTGCAAGCTTACCTTTGTTTAGCTTCACCTGAGTCACTGCTAATACTGGCTAAACAATGAGAGCCCTCAAGGGTGCACTAACTCAGTTCTAGCTTAGGGTTTTCTCATACTTAAAAGAAGCCCTATAATTTCTCTCTTAGCAATGAATAAGTAGTATGAATTATAAGCTCCTGCTCAAAAGTTGAAATTCCCAACCTTTAATCACTGGATTTCCTGGAGGTTTTGGCAAAGCAGCTGGGTGAGTGCTTGCACTACTCCACAAAAACGCATTTTTTATGCTGCCATGTTCTTCTATCTGTGTTTTAACATTACTGCCGCACGGCTCCTTTCACTAGGCAGGCAGACCAATGCTGTGGACCAGATGCTCACAAGCGTTTATGTATTTCATTCCATAAATACTCCAGCAAGGCTGCGAATTAACTGCTGTGGAGGCTGCGTGCAGGGCTGCGCCCGAGGGCTGCCTCAGCTCTTTCCCGCGGAGGCACAGAGAACATAACCTAACGCCGAGAACCTCAGAGTTTCCAAAAATATTATAGTCAGCCTTAAAAACCCCACCCCACCGGCGAAAAGGGAAGGCTGAGTGGTGACCCAGTCAATGCCTATGAAGGAGGAATGCCAAGAGGATCGATCCAGGCTCTTCCGGTGGTGCCAAGCAACAGGACAAGAGGCGACGGGCAGAAACTGATGCACAGGGAGTACCACCGGAACACGACGAAAAACTTATTTTACTGTGCGGGTGACCGTGCACTGGAAGAGGCTGCGCAGAGAGGTAGTGGCGTCTCCCTCACTGGAGACGCCCAGGAACCATCTGGACGCCATCCTGTGCCATGTGCGCAAGGACGGCCCTGCTTGAGCAGGGAGGTTGGACCAGATGCTCCACTGTTGCTCCTCCCGACCTGACCCGCTCTGTGGTTCCGTGACCCGCAGGAGCCGCGCTCACAGTCCCCGCTGCCAACCCCGCGGAGGCCCCGGACACCGGCACTGCCCCGAGCGCCGCACTGCGGCGGGGCCCGGCCCCGGGCCGTGCGAGGNGGGGGGGGGGGAGAAAAAAAAAAAAAAAAAATCAGAGGTTACCTGGCCCGCCGCCGGGACGGGCTGAGCCCCGCCGCCGCTACCCGCCCGCGCCGGCCGCGCCGCGCCCCTTCCCTTTCCTTTCCTTTTCCGGGTACGGCGGCCGCCACGCGCCGCTCCGGAGCTTCTCCAATGCTGGAGAGGGGCGGGAGTCACGGGGGGTGGCGGAGCTGCGGCTTCCACACCGACTGGAGCCGCCCCGACGGTCCCGCCGCCCACCGCTCCGAGCGCCGCCGGTGTTCTGGGGGAGCTGCTCCGGGGCTCCAGGAGCCAGCCCAGGAGGAACCGTGCGGGCTGGGGAACGGCAAAGTGGGAGAAGAGTCAGCAGCCCGAAGGAGGTGGCCCGGGAGGAAGGCTGAATCCCGAGAGGGTCCTTATTTACGAAAGCACTGAAATTTGGATTTGGTGTTGTTTGGAAGATGGCGGTTCTGTGTGAGGTGTGAAGTACTCCCCAAAGAGTTAAAAGGATGAGAGTCGGAGAGGTTCCTCCCAGAAAGGACGAGTTGTTCTGGGCTGGCAGCGGCGGTTTGGGTGATGGTGCTGGGTGTGGTAGCATCCCTTGGAGGGCTTTGTACGAGGACTCCTAGTCTCGAAGAGTACGTGCGCAGGCAAGCAAGGGCTGGAAGTGGGCTGACTGGTTGTAAACAAGGTGTGCGGGTTAATGGTAGGCGATGTCGGGTTTTGTTGGCATCCTCAAGGGCATGGCGGTGAGCACTCTTTGATCGAACTGCCATTGTAATTAACGATCTGGCAGAAGAAAACTGCGCTTTGTGCACTAGTGGACAAAGACACTGTAAGAAAGGACTGAGGTCACCTCGGAGAAAGTCTTGAAACTTGCTAAAAACATGTGGCTCTCAATAGGTATACTCAATTTTTCAAACATCGCTTTTCTGTACCTCTTTTCTTACCTCGTCATGAGCCCTTCACCACTGTGTATCCCTGGCATAGTCTCTCTTACATTTCCTCTTCACTGTTCCACCATTTCCAGAGTTTTACATTCTACTATCACATGATTAATATTGCTAGTAAAGTGGGTGCAGTTGTGCTTGCCCATCCCAGCTGGCTCTGGAATTTGGCCTCTCCTGTGTGATCAGTTGCCAAGGTTTTTCAGCTTACTAGAGTGTGAAAGCAACGCTGAATCCTGCTGTAGGATCTGGCATTACCAATGACTCCTAGATGTTATGCCAGTGACTTAAACTTAACATCCAAACCATTCTCGGCCATCTTTCTCCTTCTGCTGTCTGCATTCTTGACCTTGCTCACCAGTCAGAAGGTAACAGATCTATCTTTTTTATGCCTAATACCTCCAACTCTCTGACTGAATTAAACCTCTTTGTTTTGTGAGTTCAGCTGACTGAAGGACAGAAGGGAAATATGCGTTGTGAAGAACTCCAGAGAGCAACGTATTGGAAGGTTATGGATTTGTTCTGTGCAGTCACTTTTAAAGTATTGAAAAAACTGTGTCCCTCAACCTTACTTTTTTATTTTTTCCCCTGGAGGAAGAGAGGGAGGCTATACAATGCAGGAGTGGGTGTCGGTTTTTGTTTAATGCTAATTCATTTTCCATGTATGCTATTTATCAGATGCCTGATATTTCAGTAACACAACATTTATGCCTAAGATGCTATTGTTAGGCATTTCATTGGGGTAAATGAATTTTTTTTAAAATCTTTTCAAATTACAGCTGCTAAATGATGGAGCCTATTTTTCTAGCCTCTTGAATGCATCCACTGTCTCTGTCTGTTTTATTGTGTCAAATATGCAGTTTTCTCTCACATCTTGTCAAGGTCATGTACAGACCTAAGTGCCAGAGCTTAGGTCACACAGAACTGGTCTTCAGTGCTAAAATGCTATTTTTTATTTTATTTTAATTTGAGTAGCTGACACACATCACATAGGTGAAAAGAACCCATGCTGGTAAAAACAATTCACCTAAAAAACTTATTTGCAGTAAAACTTGATGTCAGGTCTGTTTTACAGTACCTGAATTATCTCAGAAAGTTTATCTCATGGTAAAATTAAAGCCCTTCAGTCATTTTTGCCCTTTCTGTTAGCCATGACTTAGTCCAACCACAAGCTCTGGAGTAGCAGTTCAACCTTAAAACAAAGGTCTTGGTGACCCTTGTGGATGGTTCAATGAATGTATAAAAATCTCTTAACCTGTGGACAAATGGGAAACATTATTTAGAGACTCAGCAGGGAGCAAACCAGGAAGCAGTTTGATTGCTGTCTTAATCCATCATGGGTCTTCATCTTAATGACAGTGTGTAGCTCCAGGCCTCTGTTCCTGAAAGAGTATGTTTGGAATTGAAAAGACCATCTTTGTTGGGATTTTTGGTTATTTTTTTCCTGTTTAGAAGGGCCTTTCAGGAGGTGACAGCCTTTTCAGCATGGAAAAGAGACAGATGAGGAAGAACAGGATGCAAGTGGAAAACTTTATGAAATATTACCACCTGCTTAACTGCTCTGACTGGTGTTGCCCAAAATTTCTTGATTTCTTTGCTGAGTATGTGTCAGTGCAAATGCTTTAAAACGTAGTGGTTTGGAACCAGTAAGGAGTTGGCTGTTCATGCAGTTCTAGTCTCTTTGCATGGCTTTATCACAGCTGTGTTGTACGAGCCCAACGTTATGCATTTAACGGAGGTGATGATAAAGAGGTGAGCAGGGAAGTGGCCTTGAGCATAATGCTGAGAGCCACTCCTCTGTGGTCCTTCTAAGCTGCTATCCCTAAAAATTTCTTGAAATTTGGAAGATTTTCTATTTCCTTGCCTTTAACTTTTACTTGAGAACAGCAATGTGATTAAAAATATTAAACGTATAAATGAAAACTCTGAAAGTTAAAACCCAAAAATTTGTTTTAAACTGCAAAGCTGTTGCCACACAATTTCTGGACTGTTGTAGCCTCATGCAAAACTTGCTTATTTTTCTTTAAAATCTCCAGTAATCCTTTTATTCTGTTAACAGCATTCCACAATTGTAAAGAAATCCCTGAGTCAGCAGTTCCTTCTGTTACTCTTCAGAAAAATTCCTCTCTCCAATACCATACTGAACAACTAGTTAGCAATTGCATATTTGATGTTATTATATTTTAAGTTCTAAAGATATATTTTAAAGTAGCTATGTCCTTAGTTTGTGTGTGTGTTCTGTGATGGTTTCCAAAACACTTAGAATTCTGTCTGGAGAAAAATTATTTTACTGGCTATGTCTGCTGAATGGCTACAGATTTTTAGCAACCTGCAAGTTGAGTTCTGGAGGTTTTGGGTTTTTTTAATTAGCACATAAACAGAGCAGTTGTTTTTTAAGTAACAAAATATATATAAATATATGTCTTTCAATAGAGATGCTAACAAGCAGTATCTAAGCACTTACCTAAGAATCTTCAGGACCTTATCCTGTGCTCCTGTCTCTCTTCAGTGGCTCATTCTCACATCAACAAAGTCTGTTCCAAAGACCTCTCTGAAATAGAGAGGTTTTAACAAAAGAAATAATTATTAGGAAGCTGCGCAGGAGGAGCATTAGATCCTTTTGTACTGTGCTTAGCTGCACAGACATCCAGGGAAGCACTAACTGCCAGGGTGGGGCTTTGACTTGTGTCTTACATTTTCTTACAAATCATGGCTATAGTTGCGACATTTCCATTTAGACCTGCTTGCAAATAATTTCTACAGAATGAGCCCTAAAATGATTAAAGGGTAAAGAATAGAAATAAAATATGAAAGTTGTGCTCTTTTTCACTACAGAGAGTCTTTTGCCTTTAGCCTGATCTATCAGTTATTGAAGTTGTTGGGAAAACTCCCTAGGGATTTGCACATGTTATCACAGGAACTTATAAAGCAAAAGCTTTGCAGTTTGAGTCTGTTGGGGTTCTTGTGTTCAGTAATTTTGATTGTATTTTGTGTTCTTCGATGCTTATGATGTATCTAGAGTATCAGTGTTGAAAATAATTTGTAAATTTTTAAGCTGTGCTTGATAATGTAACAATAACACAGAAAACTGGTTAATGTCTGCATGATGTGATCGGAGGGTGATTGCCATGAGCACAGAGGAGCAGTGACAGGAGGTGAAACTCCAGTGACCAAATCGCTGGGAAAATGTCAGGGAAGAACACCCTGATCTGGATCTGGGACAGTGAAAGGAGGAGGATTAGCCTCAGAACCAAGTGTGAAACTCACCACACAAGTTAATGGAAGAAGCTCTCTGGGTTACTACAGATACCATATCATCCTGAGAGGGACATTGCCCTTGCATCGCATAATGACTTCAGAAATCCTTGGGATTGTGCAAGACTTATTATAAACCATTTAGAGGAAGGACCAAGGTAGGGAAAAGGAGGATCAAAGTGTTTTGAGGAGGAACAAATGTGAGAAGATAAGGAAGAGGTAGCAGTAAGGGCCAGTTGTAAGGCTGTAGCTAAGCACCTGATCACTGCTGCTTTTCCAGCATTGTTGCTGAACTCCATTTGCAATTGTTTTCATGGATGAGGGTCTGTCAGTGGATGGACAGCTAACTACCAGTGTGTGGAGAGGAGACCATGCTTCTGTGATACCAGAAGCTGGCAAGACTGGAGTGTATGTAGGTCTGAGTGCCAGCAACTGGACAGATGCCCAGTCATAGGTATCTGTGTGGCTGGAGTGGCAGTAACTGGAAAGACTGGAGTACGTGTGTTTTGTGTGGATCTATACATCACTGTGTATAATTACTAATGAGCATGAAGCTGGACTAGCAGGCTACTAAGATAAGAGGCTTGGGAGTCAAGTACCGGAGATACCAGAGAACCTTGGGTGTGGTCTATGCGAGGGACTAGGAGCTCCAAGCCAGCTGTGGGAAGGACCCATGGAGTCAGGTCTGTAGGGGAGCCTGTAAGCATGTGCCTTTGTACATGAGGCGACTGTCAGGTGAGGGGATTTGGGGGCTGGGTATAGACTGGGTAAGACCAGTTACCAGAGAGAGTCAGAGGGTGCGTGTCACATGCTCCAGGGGGTTTGGGAGCCAGCAACCTAGGTGGGCATGCAGGGCTTAGGGGCTTTTTGTCCAGGTGCCAGCCGCTGGAGACACCAGAAAATCCAGCAGTCAGGTACTGGACAGATGGATTGTCTATGAACAGCCACCGCAGTATTGTATGGAGTATGTGTTCCTTGCTCACAGGCTTTCATCCTAATTCAGCCAGACAGGGGGAAGTATTGTGGGTGCTGGTGGTGATTGTGTGAGGGCTGTGTTTTTTGTCTGTGGATCTGTGTGGATGGCTGTGTGTGCATGTGTGTACTGTACACCTCCACCTATTGTGAAAACATGCTCAGCCTCACTGCTGGCATCCTGGCCTCTACTGGGCAACAAGATTTGGTAACCTCTAAAAATAAATAATTATTGTTGTTTGGGTATTGTGGTGGTATTGGGTCTAGACAGAGAAAGGCTGAGTTTTCAGGAAGGAAAAGAGTGTAAGCAACAGCCAAGTATACTAGAAAAGAATATGGAGAACATGAGTGGGGTCTGGGGACAGAGGGGAAGAGAAAAGCACTCCAGAGAGACCTGATTAGAATTGTAGAACAATGCACTTTGTTATATAGCAAGGCTATATATATATAGACACAAAATACACTACAATAATATGCAATAGTTTTATACATTCTTGTGGATGCTATTGACTGAAGGATGCTGAAGGAGGACAAAAAAAGCATTTTTTCATTAATGGCATGCTTTTAAGTACCATAAGTTATTATGTATCTTCACAAGAGAATTTACAACATAATTACAAGGTATCCCAGGATGGAAATTCTGTTGCTTTGTGCCACTGGAATATAATAGTCAAAGTGTCTGTGTACAGTTTATCATCTGGAGCTTAGAGCTTTTATTTATTTCTAAAAGTTGTCAAAGCTGCATCATAGAGCATGCATGTTTTATGTATGTCTAAAACCAGTTCTTTCATCAACAACTTTCTGCTTAATTCAAAAAAGTTATATTTAAAAAACACAGAAGCAATAGTTTCCTCATTTGTTTGTTCCTTTTTTCCATGTTTGATTGCATAAATAGAAGGCTGAATCTCAAGTGCCCCGACTCAGTCAGCAGAGGCAGGCTACAAATATGACTGGGATAGCACTGGGCTTTTTGACACTCATTGCCTTCAGTTCTGTACTTGAGCCAACAATGCAACATTCACTTACAACAAGAAAATTCATGGTGAAAGATGATGTTCGTGGTAGCAGCATATTCTCTGCAGTTTTAGGTGCAGTGTGTTGTAAAAGGTATGTTGCACCAGGACGACCTCTGCTGTGGCTCTTTTTGGACTGAGCGCAGGACTGGATTTATGGCTGGCCACCTTTCCCTTTGACACAGCATGCTCATTTTTTGCACCATGACTTGCTTTGTCCTAACAGAAAAATGGTGCCACTTTGATTTGTGTATTTTGAAAATGGATTGTAATAATGGAAGCCATAGTTTTTTAATGAACTGTTGGAATAAAGTTTTGGAATTCAGATTGCTTTGGAAAGCTAGGACAGTTAAAAGCTAGATTCAAAAAGCGTGTATGAGCACAGCAGTTTTAGCTGTATTTTAGGTTCTCTGCTGGATACAGAAGATAATTGGAAGACATGCATTTGGGAAGTTGTCTTTCTAAACCCAAGTTTAAAACCAAATGTCTTTGAAATTACTGAAGCTAATGAATACTTAGCATCTCAGAATCCAAGCTGGCTTATTTACATTCTTCAGTCTGGATCCAGCATTCCCATGCCATTTTAAAAGGCTGTCTTTAATGAATAATGCAAGCTTCAATTCTGATCAGTAAAGCTTTAATGGCTGCCATTAAAGTAATATTTGAAGTAAACCTGTTCTGACACAAAGCCTGGATCACAGATGGAGACATTAACTGGAAAATCTATACCTTAAAAGTATTGCTGTATTTCTGTTTGGCACTTTCTCTAAAGAAGTGGCAGCATCTGTGTTGGGTAAGTCTTGGGACATGCTGCAGTTGCTTGTTTACATTTTGCAGAATAGACCCTGTGTCGTAGTAATTTTAAACGAGTAGACAAGCTCTAAAACTGCAGGTAGCACTTCTAACACTTTAGATAAGCTACACCTCTGGAACTACTTAGCACATGCAGGGTTTCTAGACATCCAGCAGCCGAGCTCTAACATTCAGGACTTCTTATAACATTTCTAGAAGTAGGAGCCCTCTTATTTGTCTCAAGACTTGCCTGTTTTGACAAACTGTTACTCTGATGTCCTCAGTCACGTTAAATTATTGCTGCTCTCAGGTGTGCCTGTTTCAAAACTGTGATACCAAAGTAACCTCATACAGGGGACAGATGGCACAGTAATATTTAGAATTATTGTCATTATTGTTTTCTTCTGCCTGATATGTATTAAATTTGGATGGTATAATATCTCTTGTGAAATAGAACACTGGTAGATAACTTGAAAAACTGGCACTGCTGTGGTTTTTTTCCTATCAAACTAATTTCCTTTGAACCTGAAGCAGCATCCATCAGATCTTGTCAGCACCACAACCCAGGCACGACTGTATATTGTCAGTGGAATACCAATTAGCCTTTAATTTTACCACACGTCCAATCAAAAGAGCTATTGCTTTCACATGATGGCAGAAGGTCATTAAAACAAATGATCTTGCTGCCAGACAATGACAACAAAACCGCAGCTCAGTAAGTAGTGTATCTGTTATTGAGCACTGACAGCACATTCAGTGCTGTGCTGCACTCATTTTTTCATTCTGAGTTGTTTCAGGTGATCTGATGGCCTGAGAGCTATAGCTAAAATATTGTCTCCTAACCTAACCTTTTAAGATACAATATTGTTTGCCTGAGACATACAAGTACACAGGTACCTTTGGTGTCACAGCTGTCAAATTCTATAGCTCTTCCTTTGCTTTCAGCTGCGCTTGCAGTTTTAATTCTTAACAGTCTTTTCCAGAAGAAACAGCAGCCTGTCCTTTAGTACCCTTAGTAGTAGTTCTTCAACCCTGGCAAAGTAAGTGCTGGTGCATTACTTAACATATTACAGTTTGTCTTGGTTCCGTCATTGGGATTCTCTGAAGTGTTTCACTTCATATTCTGCTGTGAACCATGACTAGTTCAATGCTCTCTTCTGTTTGGGACATGGAAGAATTTCCAGATTCTCACTTTCTCATATTTCTCATCCTACTCAGTTTTAAACTTTCTTCTTGTCAGACAGTTGCCTGTTTTCCTTCCTTCATCTTGAAAGCAAACTACTCCACAAAATTCCAAAGTAATGCAGTTACTACTGTGTAATTGAAAGATGCTATTCACAGATCTGAGTCAATCACACAAGGCTACTAAAATGTGTTGGTTTTGCATTCAAAAAAATAACGTTCAAAAAACTACATACTGATAATAGATACTAATTCCCCTACCATTTATGCTTTTAAGATGTCTGTACAAAAGGAAAATAGAGGAACAAAATTGGAAATAGAGCATGAGTGACAACAAAAGGAAATCCTACTCTATATGTAAGAATTTCAGTTCAAGTCTGCAATTTTTTTCTGTGCTGAGTTTTTCCACTGATTTTGCTCAACAATACCGTCAACTCCTGCAGAGATGCTGCATTGGTAGCAATCAGAAAAAAATATTTTTATGCTTGTTGGACAATAATCTAAACACCCAGTTTGTGATTCTTTTTTTTTTCTGACTAACAACTTCTTAAAAAGGAAACATTTGCACTGATGGTAAATGGCCCTGTGAGAGGCCATTGGCCTGCCTGTAAATGAGGTTGCAAGTGAGCATCCAGAAAAATGAGGACTGTGTAATCACTGACCCAATGACCACATCTCTTTTCCCCTCCTCCACAACTCAAGGAGAGTTTATTTTTTTCAAAGTGTCACCAGAATGTTTTTAACAGTGAAGAAAAAAAATTATGTGCCTGTTACCCAAGTCAGTTGTCGTCTCCAAACCTCCTGATAATGAACAGATCTCTTCATACGTGGTGTCCTGAGAAAGTGTGGTGCCTCCTGTCTGCTTCATTCACCAAATGCAGAGATCAGATATTTGGGTTAGAGACTTACAGATACAGGAAAACCATTGCCTATGCTGTGTGTGGCAGCCAATCCTGGGTGGGTGTCCTGACTTGATAGAATGGGAATGTATGCTAATTGAGTGCAGCACAACTTTAGTCAGTCTGATTTTTTTCACTGAGATATATTCTAAAAGGGAGCCCCTGGTGGTCTAGTGGTTAAGGATACGGCACTGTAACTGCCGAGGCCCGGGTTCGATTCCCGGTCGGGGAAACTCCCCGGGCAGGTGGAGCCCGTTAGCCCTGTAAGGCAATCCACCTACGTCCTGAGGACCTCGCTGCCACTGTCCAAGCTCGCTTGGCCCCGGCAGATGAACCTTAGGATTAAAGGGTGGGCTCAGTTCTGCGCGCACTGTGTCCCACCTAAAATAAATCCAATGCGCAGGCTGGAAGGCGTACAAAGACCTTCCACAGATCTTCGTTCGCGAAGTCTGGCCATTATTATATATATTATTCTAAAAGCTTTTCCTGAAGCCATTGATCCAATGCCCAAGAATTAACTTGGACTAACTTTTCCAAGTTGGTGAAAGGGTAGAGCAAGAGTGAGACCTGATGTGTGAGAAATCCTGTCCTCCAAGGAGAATGTTTTAACTAACACTGTAGTTGTGGGAAAAGGAGAAAAATATTTTTCCGTTACCTGATTTCTCACACCGCCACCTCAAATGTGGTGGATCAGAAAAGCCTTCAGGTATTCTCCATGATCTGTCTCATGAGCAGTTATGGCTTAAATCCTGAAGAGAGGAATGGAGGCATGTAAGAATTTACATTAAATGTGTGTTTGGTATAAAAAACTTAATATCTCCCTGTTGTGAATTCATGATTCCATGTTGAATTTGTTTTCTAATGGTTATTTTAAAACCCTAAAGTACTGCTTATTAAATGTATTTAGAAATTAGTATCACTGTTCATGTCTTTAAAATACATTTCTAGTGCTTTCACTTCAAAGAAAATTTGATTCACATACACTTTAGTATTTCAGAAATGAATGTGGAAAAGAGAAGGACAAAGATCACTAATTATAATTATGAAAAAACAGTGACCCAAATGCTGAAAGCAAGCCTGAGTGGCTGAAAGTCTCTACTCTTTTAAGATTAAAATAATAATAAAATTTGCCTTCTGATGTCAGTGATTCAGCAATCTCTGCCTTCAGAGATTTTTTGACGAACATGAGCCCAGAAAATCAGAACAGACTTTTTCGAATAACTCAAAATGTTGAATACCAGATATTTTTGGACCATATTTCACACTTTATCCTGTTTTTCTGGACTCATGATGAAACCTGCACAATTGCTAGCACTTCAATCAACAGCCAGAGAAGGCTCCTGTAGAAAGATGCAAAATGCAGAAGGATCTAATACTGCATTTAGAGCAATGTTTGCTCCATTATTTTCTACAGATGCTTCCTTCATCAATTAGTCCTGGGACCTGCATATGCTGGTATTCCTTTCTGCCTACTTTATGCTCCTTGTACAAAGATGATGTGATTTTTGGGGTTGTCCTGTGCTAGGCCAGGAGCTGGACTTTGATAATCCTTGTGGATTCCTTCCAGTTCAGGATATTCTATGATTCTATATTTCTTCATCTGAGTCTTTCTAATGAAGTTTTACATACCTGAAAGTAAAATATTCCTTGCACAGGCAACTGTCCTTTTTCTCTTCAGGAGGCGAGAAGGAAAGGTGAAGCTTTACATACTTGAGAACAAGTATGAAAACAAGTACCAAAATACTGCATTGCACGAGCAGCTGCCTCTTTGGGTGTAAGCTGCTGGAACTGATGCAGAGGGCTTTAAAGTAGAATTGATGAGGAAAGGGACTACCAACACCATTGCAGTAATAAGACATGGGTTGGCATGGCATCACTGAGGGTGGTAAGTGCTCATGGGAATATTTGCCCTGCTCCAGGGAGCACGGATAGCTCAGGAGCATATCTGAAATGTTTGTACAGCACCACACACGGTATGAGAAATGAACAGCGTGAACTGGAAGCATTGGTCAGAGCACAGAGCTGCAGTATCACTGATATTAGTGAGACTTGGTGGAATGAGTCTCCTTTATCAAAGGACATCCTAAGGGTAATGGACAGGTCCAGCAACATAAAGTGTAATACTGAAGAAAAGTGACATTGGTAATGGTTAATTAGTTTGGGGGCAGCTACAGTGTTGTATGGATGGCAGGTGCAAACAAAGCTCTCCACTTTCTGATTAAACAGCCCGTGAGGCTGTCGTCGCCCACGAGCCAGAGAACCTGTCAGCAAGACATCGAGTCAGAACTTGTCTCTCCAGTGTTCTTGAAGAGCTTATTAGGTCAGATTTGGTGCCAGATACTAATGCAGTCACATATGTGTCAGCAAAACAGGCTTGCATCTGCACACAAGGTTATACAAAGATTAAAAAGAAACTTCTTTATGGACAGTCCATTTAATGTACTATAAAGTATCTGTAGTAGATTTGTGAGCTGAAGCAATTGCAACAGTCAAATATGTAAGTAAGCAGATATACATACATACCTATCTATATATGTGTATATATATATATAAAATGT
Source organism: Pachyramphus minor (assembly GCA_013397135.1). NCBI lineage: Eukaryota > Metazoa > Chordata > Aves > Passeriformes > Tyrannidae > Pachyramphus > Pachyramphus minor. The sequence goes on along the minus strand of VYXB01002049.1, from coordinate 303,282 downwards.
GTTGCTTGGGATGATTTGATTGAAGATGTATGAGTTAAGTTGGCAGTATTCTCTTGGTCATGGATAAGAACTTCCTGTCAACTATGTGAGCAGTAAGGGGTTAACCACTGAGTCATTATTACTGGAAATGCATTCCAGCACTAAAATAATAGAGGCGCTAGTGTTTGATTTTATGCTTCCTGGCAGTAAAAATTCATCTCATGCCTTAGTCAAGTATCAAACTAAGGGGTAGGGAAGGATGATGGTAATAATGTCACAAAACTTGTCAAAAACTTGTTCCTTGTTGAGTATTCAGAGAGATGGATCAGACCATTTACTTAGCATAAAATAAGTGAGTGGATAATCTGAGATAAGCCTGACTTCTGAAGTCTGATATGCAACTTTATTCCGCAGGCTTTTGATTGTCTTTGGTAAACGGGCATATGTTTCCTTAACTTTTTCTCGATGGTAAACACTCAGTTACCTGAGGTGTTTGGTTGCCTACTCACATAACAAGTTCTGGGCATTAGTCCTTCTATTACTTACTAAAATAAAGTAATATACAACAGTGTTACCCAACAGAAGAGGGAGAAAACTCTGTTGCCAATGCAATAATGGCAACCAAATTGAATTTTAGAATATTGTATTATTTATGGAATAACTTAGCTTTCCAAATTCCACTTTAAATAACATTGTTATTAATTAAGTCATACTCTAAGATTTTAATTTTCACTTTTTTATGATTATAATTTTGTGCCTGAAGGCATACTCTACAAGTCCATGTAGGAGAGATATTGTTCATTTGAATCTGAGGCACAATGTTGGGACAGATTCTCAATAATTATTGTTCTATATATATGTGCTATTCATTCTAATTATGGACAGCTGAAAATGCAGCTGCAAAATCATCATATTCAGTATACTGTTAGTACTCATTACTGGCAAGGTCTTTTAATTTTTAGAATACAGTATTTTAAGCTCTCTATATTTCTTGTTTCTCTGCGCAGATGTTTTGGGAAATTATTTTCAAAAGCTAAATTTTACAGACTCTGGACACAATATTTTTATGCTTAGGGTCTTTTTGTGGAAAAATAATAATTTTTGAATTAAGTAGATGCTTATAAGAATCTGTATACAAACATTTTAACAAGGCAAAAGCTTATAATTAGGAACTGATAATCAGAGACTTTAAACAACTCTACCATCTTCCTTGAAAACAGATGAACAGCAAGCAAAACCAGAAAGCAGTTTTAAAAAGTTGCTAGGTTTGAAAGCTTTAAAAATGGTAAAAGGGTAATGAATTCCTCGGACCTGAAATTTTGTCCCTGAACAGTGGGAAAAAAAGACACATATTATGTACTGAAGAGAAGAGGAAACTGCTGCTGCCAAACTTCAATATTTTGGATACTGTAATCTTGCATAAGCTTTAGTATCTCCATTGCCAACATCTAAAATTCCATTTTCTTTTTCTTACAAATAGAACTTCTAAAATGAGTTTATCTGTGGTGTCTTTAACCACATTTACAGTAGTTATTTTGACTGAAAGTTTCTTCTCTGCAATCATGGAAAAAACATGGCTAACAACTTTTTCTCCTAAAACATCACTCCCTTTGCTACTGTTACAAGGTATCATTTATGATGTTGCTATGTAGAAACTCTGATGGGTTTACCTCTTCATACTCTAAAAGGGACAAAGCAGCATTCTTTTCCTTTCAATCTTTTTTGCTCCCAAGAGAGTTTTGATGTCATATAGTGTATGTTGATCCAAATCTGCAATTCTCAATTTTGTGCGCATTTTCTTTCTGTATATTTTTATATAAATTCCAGGTTTTGTGTCTTATAAATGGCATGGTTTACTGTTTCCTTTGAAACATAGCCTATCTTCTCAGAACACTTTTCTCAGGACTAAAATCCACTGATTTAAATGAGCAATTGTTTATATTTTCCTCAATTTTATATAATTAAAAATAGGGTTAGAAGCCACAAGAAGAATGGTCTTCCTCAATAAAGGTCATTTCAAACTAAAATTCACAAGATCAATAACAGTGCATATGAGGCTACACCTGGAATACTGTGTTGAGTTCTGGTCCCCACAATTCAAGATGCATGCAGACTGACAGGAGAGGGTCTAAAGGAGGGCCATGAAGATGATCAAAGGGCTTCAGAACCTGACCTGTGAGGAAACACTGGAGTTAGTCACTCCTGGGAGACAATAGGGCTCAGAGGGATCTCATCCCAGTACTCCAGTACTTAAAGGGTGGCTACAGAGAGAATATCTTTCTTTTTTTTTTTTTTTTTTTTTTTCAGAAAAAAAAAAATTTTTTTTTTTTCAAAAAAAAAAAAAAAAACAAAATAANATCAAAAAAAATCAAACCAAATGTAAGCATGGCATTTTCAGTCTGCAATATAAATAGCTTTTTAGAACCATATATTAAAAATTTGCAATATTTTTATCTGAAAAGTAATTGCTTGACATAATTATTTCATTACTGTAAAGGCATTGTGATAGAAGGAGTAGCAGCCTCTAATGCAGTTTGTCTAGTGCTTTCTGTAATAAAATAAAATGGTTATAACTTTTAACAGTTCCAATTCCATCATGATTAGCTGCATATTTTGAAAGATTTGCAGGAAAGAGTCTTTGGGCTAGAAAGGTGCTTTTTACTGCCATTATAAAAATTCCTATAGCATTGGCAGAATTTCAAATTGTCAGCAGTCATAATTTTTTTCCATGTACTGTATATTGTATGGATCAGAGTTTTTCACTTCCTACCAAAACCCTTGACATCTGAGAGCACTTTGTGCATATCACAATGGTGTCCTAAATCATAATTTCATGTAGAATTCAAAGTCTGAATGGATTGTGAACCACATAAATCTTTTCCTGTTTAGAAAGTCTGTGGGGAAGAGGAACTGATCAGGTAATAAATTCATTCTGTACCTTAATTTTTTGTCTTCAGTATGATCTGTACCCTTTGCCTATTAATAAAAATGTCTCTTGCTTCACAAAGAATATGCACAAGCTTGAGCAAGAAGACATCTAGGACAGGCGTGCAGGCTACCTGTGAAGTTACACATGGAAAGCACTACATAAAAATTCTTTGTTGTTTAACCCACTAAAATAAGACTGGCCAAGAATAAACCACCCTTTAAAAAAGGAAAAAAAACAAAGTCAATCTGGCATGGCTTGGAAACCTCTTTGTGGATATAATAACTAATTATTGTGGGACTCTGTCAGAACATCTAATGATTTAATCTTCCATTTTTAAACTAGTGACATCAGAAATCTCTGCAGATCTCCAGGTTTATTCCACTAATATTTATTTCTCTGATACCAAGAGGTTAAGTTTGCTGATAGGAAAAAAAAGAGAAAAAAAAAATATTAGGAGAGATAGCAGTCTATTATAAATCAATCTGACATTTAGACAAATCTGAGTTACGCCAGTCAGTGCGTGCATCACAGCCAAAAATCTCTAGCTGATAGCATTACACAGTTTTGGTCAATAAACTTGCAATAACTTGAATATGGAGTGGATTTTCTGAGTGGTAGGATTTGATTTTTCATGATCATCGTGGTGGTGTCAAAAAACTGTAGAGCTGTTGTCGCAGTAGGGGCCCATTGTGTGTACTGATATATTTAACATGTAGGATCACTGTAAAGTAACTGAAGCTGGCTGGCAAGAAGTCAGTGAGGGAGGGCTGCAGATTAACTCCTGTGAGTACAGCAGCCCAGGCTTGTAATCAGGGTTAAAATCACTTGCAGGCAGATCCCACCGCCTGTTTCTGGCAGGACCACTGCCAGTTTAGTATTAAGTGCAAGATGCAACATTCTTCAGAAAATTCAGAACAGAAGTTTCAGAAAAAAACCCCGACTTCTGTACTTAATAAATCTTCTAAAGATTCGTTGTGCTGCTTTACATAATAAGACAAGATGCATGCAGTTTTCCTTTATATATATTTGTATGTTAAATCAGTTATTCCTGCAAAAGTTACGAAGAAAGCGTTGGCATTTGGATTGTGACTGCAAGGCAGGCAAATGTCTGGCTACTAGTTACCAGTCCAGTAGCTGTGAAGTAATATAGTGCAGAAATAAACACCATTAATGTAGTAAATATAGTTCTGGGAGACAGAACTGCTAAAACAATGACTTAGATAACTTAAAATGTAAGATAAATTTGTGCAGCATTTTGAGTCCCAGGTGCAGCAAGTACATAACAGAACAGCAGAAGATCACAAAATAGTTGTGTGAAATGTAAGCAAATGAAAAGCCCATTTGTCACAGATTATCTTGGTAATGATATGTATCAAATGCTTAAAACATTGTTCATATCTGAATTAACAATTTTCAAACTAGAGCAATTTTAAACTAGCCTAAACCCTTACTTAAGCAGATACATTGTGTCACAAAAGCTGCACAAGTTTTTAGAAGGTAATGAATGAGATAAAACCAGTTTGCTGTTATAAAAATTCTTAACTTTTGGCCAAATACTCTTCATTTGAGAAATCCTTTCTTGCTCCTATTAATTAAGTTTATTATTTATAAAGGCACTGCCAAAAAGATGTAGCTTGTCTTCTACACTGGTGCTTTTTTATCTGATGCATTAAACACGTTTTTCTTCTCTGAAATGTCACATTTGAAGTCAACAAATAATTTTCAGCTTTATTTAATTGAAGTTTATAATTCTCATTTAGAAGTATGTACTCTGGCCTACAGAGTTGATTATGGATCAGTTGCCAATTCCTTTTAGACACAGAGAGACTGAGAGAGGTGCAGTTATTTTTTCAAAGGTTCAAGCAGCACACAATTCATAGAGTTCAATGGGACTAATGCACATAACACAGTGTGGTGCATTTGAAAGTCCAGATATGCCCTTCTCTACTTCTTTAGGGTGAGAATTTCAAAAACATTGATGTGCTGAAGGGAAATGTCAACTGACATCTCTTTGCCATGACTATGTGGGAGATAGTATTGGTCTCTAGACAGCTTGTGACAAAATAGTGCTTCTCTGGAAACTCAGTGCTGCTTCTCATAGAAGAGCAAGTTGTATCCTTGTCCATTCTTAACTTCTATGATCTTTTCTGTACTTAACAGATGTTGGTAACAAATAACAGCTATATTTTATATATATATATATATAAAATTAAAAACTTTAAAAATTCAGGATTTCCTTGAACATTTTTAGAGACTGATTCTTCACTGTAGTGAGTTGACTGGTTGGATGCCAGGTGCCCAGCAAAGCTGCTCTTTCACTTCCCTTCTCAGCTGGACAGGGGAGAAAAAATATAACAAGGCTCATGAGTTGAGATAAAAACTGGGAGAGATCAGTCACAGATTATCGTCATACGCAAAACAGACTGAATTTAGGAATATCAATTGCATTTATTAACAACATCATCAAAGCAGAATAATGAGAAGTAAAATAAGTCTTAAAAACACCTTCCCCCCACCCCTGCCTCCTTCTGTGCTTTCTCCCGCAGCTCTGCAGGGAGACAGGAAACAGGGGTTACAGTCAGTTCATCACAAGTTGTTTCTGCCACTGCTCAGGAAGGAGGAGTTTTTTCCCTTCTCCCTGAGGGGTCCCTCCCACAGGAGACAGTTCTCTATGAACTTTTTCAGCAGAAGTCCATCCCACAGGCAACAGTTCTTCATTAACTGCTCCAACATGAGTCACTCTTCTACAGAGCGCCATCCTTTAAGAAACATCCTGCTCCAGTGTGGGTCTGCAGAGGGTCACAGATCGTACCAGAAAAACCTACTCCACTGTGGGCTCCTCTCTCAATGGGTCTGCAGGTCCTTGCCAGGAGCCTGTTCTGGCACAGGCTTCCCTGAGGATCACAGCCTTAGTTTGGGCATCCACATGCTCCAGCATGGACTCCTCCAGGGGCTGCAGGTGGATCTCTGCACTCTCTTGACCTCCATGGATCACCATGTCTCACCATGGTCTTCACCATGGGCTGGTGAAGCACCAGATGGCACATGGAGCACCTCCTCCCCCTGCTTCTGAACTCACTTTGGTGTCTGCAGAGTTGTCCCTCTCACATATTCTCACTCTGCTCTTCTCTAGATGCAGTCGCAGAGCCACAGGAGATTTGGAGTTGGAAGGGACCCATAAGGATCAAAATTACTTCTGTGCAATAACTTTTTTTCTCTTCTTAAATACGTTATGGCAGACCTATTACTATCATTCCTGGTGGGCTTGGGCTTGGCCAGCAGTGAGTCCATCTTGAGCTGGCTGGCATTGCTTCTGCCAGACATGGGGGCACTTCTCACAGAAGCCACCCCTGTAGCCCCCCCACTACCAAAACCTGGCCACAACAAACCCCATATATTCACCCACTTCATCTTCTCAAAGATTTATGAAAGACATTGTAATAATTAAGTCTATTTTCCAGATATTTTGCTTAAATAGCCATCAATTTCTCTTTGCCAGTAGTGTATCAGCACAGACTTTATAGCAGTTTTGATAACAAAGATACAGCTAGACAAATAGAAACTTATTCATGTCGTTCATCTTTTGATTTATGGGGTTTGCAGGCTGTATGTATTTGTATTTTTAAAATATTCTTAAAATGTAGAAATTCATTCACATAGGGAAATGAGGAAGCAATATTATCCTTCTGTATCTACAGACATCATTTACTCCACTCCATTTACTTACTTAGTCAAGGTTTAATTACAGTAGTGAAGATTTTTCTTCCTATACATAAGATAGTGCACATTTTAATAGATCTTATTATTTGGAAATGTCTCTTGATATTCAGCATTTATCATAATTTGACTAACTTTATCTCATCCACTAAATTAAAAATCGAGTTGACTTTTTCCTAATTTTGTTGTTGATTCAGTTTTCAGAGCTCGAAGTATTAAAGATCATTCATCTCTTACTTTTATCTTTAATGTGAAAGTTAAGCAGGCATTTGATTGACCATCTCTGTTTAGCTTTGACTGAGACTAAAAAAAGAGACCAAGGAGCCCTTAGAGCAGTGAAGTCTGAACTTCCCAGATAACAGAAAAGGATATGTTATTTCTCTCTGAAATCTAAGGATTAGTTGCTTCAGTGAACTGTTTTCAAAAGCTAGTTTCTGAAATGTAACTCAAGGAGAAGTATAAATTATTCCCCCTTTTGACATTCTCAAAAGGTTACATTGGAAAGGAAACTGTGCCTGAGGTTCTGGTAAGTGGTGGGGGAAGACACAAACAGAAATAGGAATGCTGGTTTTAGTCAACACAAGTTTTAAGTTTTTTAGGGCTTTCCATAAGAAAATGCTAACTATTCAGAAACATGTCACTTTGATTAAACCTGAACTGTGAAGGAGGAAAGGTTGAGTAATCATTTGGCCTTTTGTAAAGTGACAGTGGAGACAGGACATAATCATACAGCAAATGTACATGAAGTAATTTCAAGAAAAAAAGAATAATTCATTTCAGTGTTACATGGGCAAAATCTGTACAAGTAGAATAAAGTCTGAGCAGATGACTCAAATCTTACAACCTACATTCTTTATAGTTCTCTGTGCTTATGAATGTTTACATACCTGACTCCAACACCAGCCGCTCCCTGCTTTCGTAGAAAATAAGGCTTCTAAATATAAATTCAAAACATTAGTACTCTAGTGAGTCTGATTCTGCACTTCCCTCTATATTCAAATATCTGTAAAATCAACATTGTCTGACTCAGTTTTGTTTCATTTCAATAAGATTCAAAGATTACAAGTTTCTGTTGTGGAATGGTGATAATCTGTTGAAAGAATTTCTCAAAGATTAAAGACTAGAAGGGATATCTTCAAATAACTTTAGTAGTAAATTGGAATATAGCTTGGGGAGAACAGAGAAAAATGTACAAGTAAGAGGTTTTAAGCAGTGCAGGAAAAGCAAGTGATGAATGGGCTGTTGCAATAAAATACTGAGAAGATGTATTCAGAAAAGTCAAATAAAAACTGATGTTAATTTAGTAACTTTTTCTTGCATATGAGTAGTTTTCTACATTTCTTGCTTGAATTCATCAAGCAAGATGATTGTTTGTTCAAGCACTGTTTTTTGGCTGAATTTTGCTCAACAATATTGTTCATAGAAGCCAGAAAGATTGCCTGAGAATATGAACCGTTCACAAATAAACAGAAACTAAATTATTTGTTCTGTTGGTGTTAAAAATAAAGTCCTCTTGATTATTTTCAGTGCTATTTCTGCTTTTGATTTAAAATATGTCATAAGGGGGTTTATGCCTTATGTGTTGAATCTCAGGTGATATCTATCTGATACTTAAAACAAAAAAAATAATCTTAAGTTGCATTTATGATTCTAGAATTTCTTTAATTCTTTGCCACCACTAGAAAAAATGTTTATTTTACTATGATTGCAGTATTGTCTGTAAGTATTGAAAATACTCAGCTGATACTTCTTATTTAGTCTTTTCATCATATCTGTGTATAAATCAGCAGTGTTAATTTTACAGTCAAGTTTTATTTTAGTGCTCTCATGTTTTATAAGATGCTGGTTCACTTGTTAATGTACCTCGTCTGTATACATGCTGTATTGTTTTTCATGCAATCAAATTGCAGATCAGTTGCTCTAAGTTTCATGTGTACTGGATACACTGAAGCTTTAACTATCCACCCTAATTATTTAGAGACCCTTTATGGATAGTTATGACCTTGGATAGTATAGACAGGGGCAGAATTATAAGTACAGAAAAATCATGTGGAATATATAAGATAACAGGAAATATGTATCACTAAAATTACACAAAAATTGAAAATGGAAAAGATCAATTTCAAATGTTTAGAAATTTAATCCTTAAATTTTTCCTTTAGTATAGTTTGGAGTACACCCAGTAAAGGTTTTTCCACTGTTTATTGATAAGAACTATTGTACTATCTGAGAGTTCATAAATCCCATCTACATTTCATTTTTCATCCTATTACTCCTAGGATAGGTTGTCATTAGAAACATTCAAAACTGACATAGAATTGGCTTAAGAAATTGTAAACAAAAATGCATCACCAAACCTTGACTTATTCTAAACCATTATAGCCTTGGGGCTGCCTGGATGTGTACTGCAACATTTCTAAAGACATTCTTGGCAGCAGGAAAATTGCAAATTACCTTCTGAGCTCTCCCCTGACAACTCAAAGAAATTATAGGGAGAAAGGTCAACTCTTCTGATGGTGTATGCTAGGCATCCGTAAGGTAGCATTATTCAGTAATACTCTAAAAAAACAAGTAACAAGCAGACTACTCCATATGAGCTGTGTGTCCAACACTTGAAATCCCCATTACCACAGTCTGTCTATATGCCCCAGTTATGCATTCACCAGGATCAGTAAGTTATGTTGTTTAAAAATAGCTGAGATGATTTCTGCACCCAGAAACATGGGGAAAATGGATGCCAGTACTGTAGGTGGGGTTCGTAAGAACTTCCTGACTTAAAATGAGGCTGAGGCTCCACCAAAACACAGAAAGTCATAGCTACCTACAAGCCTCTTTGGAGGCCTCTCCTCTTTTCTGTGGAGGCTATTTCCCACATAGTTCATATTTTTGGTTTTACTGAGGTGATCAGTAAGAAAGGTGTCATCAGAGGTTAGTCAGATCTCTTGCTGCAGCTTCCAACATTGCTTATCACAGAGACTCCTCAGAAGTGGAATCAGAAACTTGAAGGGAATCCTGACTGCATGAAAAAATAGCTGTCCTGATTTCTGAATCTCTGTCAAAGCCTACCATTTCATTAAATACAAATTCGTATTTGTTGCAATTTTTCTTCAAGTGTGTCCAGAGAAACTGATGGAAAGTTTGTTTACCTGGATAAATGTCTCTGTAATAGTACTTTTCTCTTTGCATACACAAAGAAAGAATGGAGCTCTTTCAGCTTCGGGGGGAACCACCCATTTGCGTCAGTCTTCTCAAAAACATATGCACCAGGAGCTTCTCTTTCTCAGTCAAAGCCAGAGTGTGTTCCACCAGTTAGCCTGTTTTCCCTTAATATTAACTGATCTCATCTAGGGAACCCAAGGTAGGCTTACTCCACAGTGTTTGCTTGAGAAAGCTGTAGTATTTGTTTCTTTACTCCTTTGCTTTTACAACTCAATATTTATGTCTAAACTTTGCACTCAGAATGCACATATACCGACAATCAAAACAGCCCATTGCACATTGTACATTTAAAGGAAATTTAAATTTTCACTAGAGTTGCATATCCAACTTTGATCATTGGGTTGCTGGTCTTTTGCCTGTGGTGGTTATTCTAAAATTTCTCCTCTGAGGGGGTGTAATGGATTTCTCATGGGTTAGAGCCTGCTGCAGATGTTTGAGTTTCCTCTGCAGGTTAGGTCAAAATAAATTTTAAGGATCCTTTGTTTCTTACACTTTCCACTATTTTTGAAAGTGAGATAGTTGCATCAGAATGTTATGATTTTGCTGGTGGACTTTTTTATCTTTTTTCTGTACACATGGATCTCTAGCCCACCGATTAATTGGATCCATGAGCTATACATGTAGGTATAACCAGATAAGTGTATCTGCCTAAGCTGACAGAGAGTCTGAAACAGCTGCTTTGAGAGGTAAATTGCATCATGCATGAGAAGGATCAAAAGCCACTTCTCTGACGCCTCCCTTCAAGAGAAAGCTGTGCATGTGACCATCTAAACACCAAGGAACTAAAGTGAAAAGTCTTTCCTGTTGCAGCCAAGGGGAGAAGAAACAGCTCATTCTCTTTAGAAGTGTAAATAGGAATGCTTTCACACCTTATTTTCTGGGCAGGAAAGAGGTGTCCTCTGTCAAGGTCAAAATCTTTCCTGTGAGTGGCATACTAGCTATTTTCAGTTTGAGAAATTTTATCATCTACATTTATGCAACATTTCTTAAATAAAAGTCCAGCTTCTCTAACACAGTTAGCCAAAATCACATTGAAATTCCATACATCTTTTTCTATTCTAATGTCTCTAAGATTTAGTAGAATGTGTTTAATTTAGAAGCGTTACAATTTTTAGAATAGTTAAACTTTGAGCTCGGTTCTCATAATAATATATGAGGATTTTAAACAGATAAGCATTAATACTAATGGGATTCATTCCCTAAGAGCAAGAAAAAAAACCCTTTAAGATCTTTCAGAAAATACCTTCTTGCCTCATAATGCAATTAAATTGTAGTTAAAGTTGCATTATGCATTGTTAATTAAAGGGAAAAAAATCACTAACATTACCAATTAGTGTTTAAATAATATTAATTTGAAGAAAATACTTGCACTTCAATTTCCTTTAGCTAAACATTACAAACATGATTCTTTCAGGACAGAGAGGAGAGCTGTTTCTGTCTCTGTTATTAAAAAGGAGTGATGCCCTGAATTCTTTTCACAGCAGCCCAATTTGTTCAAGATTTCTTTAAATTTTGGGGGGTTATTTAAATTTTTGAGGGCTAGAATTTGAACTCCTTGAGGCAGGTATTGCACTCTGCTTGGAGTTTGTACCACAGCTACTGTGCCTTGAATTCAGCCAGAATACAAACAGCCTTTGAAACTTGCCCCAGACAAGTAGGCTCAAATTGAGAGACACATGTTAGGGGTCCTTCTACAGGACACCCTGAAAAAGTTCCTTTCAGAAGTTCTCCTTTTTTCCGTATGCATTTACAAGGATCAACCCAGTGAAAACACCTGCAGCAGCCTCTACAAGGATGCAAGCCAGAAGTAGGGGTGCTCTTCTGTCACTTAAAATTCTGTACTGCTACTGGCCATGGGAGTCATCTTCAATGTAAAATAGTATTAGCTGTGTCTTTAGTGGATTTATGAAACATCTATTGCCTTGTTTCTGGATCTCATGCGACTTTGTTCTTGGCTTTGAGACCTGCTTATTGCCATAGGAGTCTAGCTATTTCCTGAATGTAATTCAGTCTATAGTGGAGCTGTGGTGGGGACTAACCCATTAATTTAATGGAACATAAAGATGAAAACATTGCAAGCCGTAGAAGCTAATCAGAGATCAGCGAAGAAAGGCTGGGCTGCATTTACAGTGCTAAGTTATTTTCATTAGAAATTTCTATTCAAAGCCAAAATTTTTCGCGGAAATGTAAAAGATTTGGAGAAATTTTGGTAAGGAAGATTATAAAGGTGTTACATGGAATTTTTGACCTGATGGATAAAAGTTGAGGTGCTCCTTTTTCCTGAGTCAGCCTGGTTATTTTTGTTTCTGCAATTTTTTATCCATATCTGGGTTCAGACCCTGAATTGACAAATTCCACCAGTACTAGGGGCACAGAGGAGACAACAGCTTAGACTAATGTGCTTGCATAGAAAGAAAGAGTGAAATTTCCCAAGAAACCAGACATAAACTAGTTTCTCTGTAGAAAACTGATGCAGTCCGGTGTGTTGGATTTCTCTCTCAGGCTAGCGGGGCTCAGGTGAGCCCTTAGGCTAAAAAGAGTGAATTGTATGCTCTCCCAAATCCTCATAGTTGAAATCATGAATATCTCTCTTACCTATGTATTTTATCTTACTTATATTTACCAGGATTCCTTCAGAGACTTTTAGCACTTACATCTGGCTGGCAACACAAGGCACGTGTCCCACAGAAGGGGAGGCTGGGGAGCAGGGACCCAGGGAGCAGGACCAGACATGCAGCCCAGCACCTGGATGCCCTCAGGCTCAGCTGGTGGCCCCAGGTGTGTTGTGGCAAAGGCTGTGGCCAGCTGTGAACAAGGTGGGAGTCAGCAGGGCAAGGAAAATTGCTTTTTCTCTCTCCTCAGCCATTTGTGACACCACAACTGAGGGGCTGGCTCCACCCTTCGGCCTCCCCACTCTAAGACACCAGTCCTGCTGATGGGGCTCCAAGAAGAGTGGAGAAGGGATTTTAGTACCCCTGGAATTGCAGTACCCTGCAGGGTGGTCTTGGAGGCTGTGCCGTTTAACATCTGGAGGAGGCAATGGAGTACTTGATCCTCTGGTTTGCAGGTTACACCAAACAGGGGGGACTCAAGGTGAAGTTGCCTTTGGTGACTCAGGCAATACTGCAGTGCCCAGTACAGAGTGGCCTCCAAGGCTGCTGTTGGGACTGGCCTCCAACACTGCAGGGACACTCCCAAGCGTCGTTGCAAGACTGTGGGGCAGTAGGAAGAGGATTAGTGGTGCAGGGGCAGTTTCTGAGGCCTGGAAAAATGACCACTGACTTCCACCTTCCAGGTGGGCAAAGTGGAGGGATGCAAAGCGTATCTCCATCAGCTGTTCGTCATAGTTTACTCAGCTGTTATCAGGATGGATTAAATGACCTCCTGAGATCCCTTGCAATCTCAATTATTCTATTATCAAGTAGCAATCCAGTAGACCAGAAGTGTTTTCACAGTATGTCTGCTTGGTCTCCTTCTGCTGGTTTTGACCCCAATTGAGTTTCACCAGTATGATTTATAAAGCAAAAACGTGACCCTGTCATTAGATACAGAGAATAGGAAGTGGGGGAAAGAGTTTTAGGGGAAAGATGCTTAATTCAGCATCAGTTTCATTTTGAATTTAAAAGTTTGTCAGATAAAGATGTGGAATGTGGGAGAAGACAAAACTATTATTAGAGAAGAAAAATCTGTGAGACAATAGTTTTCCAAGAAAGGAAACCTGTGTATGACAATAGTGTATCACAAGCCAGAAAATAAGATGTTGAAAACAGTCATCATTGAAGCTACACAAATGAAAAGGTGCACTAGAGAGGACTGTGCATGACAGAGAAATTTGAATTTCTCCTAGGTTTATCTCCTATTCCCTTGTACAAATGCAGCAGCAGGACCTTTGCTTGTTATGTTTAGTTTTCCTTTGTTTAAGTTAGTCTAGATTAGAGATAGACTGAGGAATATAGACTGCCTTGGAGGTCACGGACAGTGGCATCAATTGGCTTAACTGGGTGGTGGGTGATGTTAAAGCAGAGTTAGTATTGGCTGGAGTTACTGGACTTTGATCTAAGAATTTGTTTTTGAAATTCTAGAGTCCTGACTAGCCACTACAATATGGGGAGAATTGACCCAGATCAAGGAAATTATTAAGGAATGTATCTTTCTGTAAGATATAATTTACACTATAAATTACTTAAAAATGCTAGGTCCTTAAAAATAAAAAAGGACTCCTAGTTTTTAACTTTTCATTTGAAAAGCATGGGTAATTTTCCAGAAATAATATGTCTTGATAGCCCAGGAAACTTCTGCATATATACTGGATTGAAAGTCTGTGCTGAGGAGTAATGTTCTGCAAAAGGGAAAATAAGAAAGTGCCTAGGAAGCAAATGCATACATTTAGCATAATGTAGTCTACATGTAATCTATATCCTAGTCACTTCTTCTCTGAGATTACAGACCTGAAATGTATATTCATAAGCTTCCAGACAGTGCCTAGTACAATGAGGTTACAAAGGTACTTGGTCCTCTGAGTATTACTGCAATGTAAATTTTCAATTGTACTGAGATAATGATGTGAAAAGACCATCGGATTGAAAAGTCAAATATCAAAAAATCAGAAAAATACTGAACTTGTGCTTTTAAGCCTCCATGTACCAGTTTAACCCTGCAGAGTAAGAAGAGTGTGCAGCTTCCTGAGTCCTAGTTTACCGTGACCTATAAGGGAAAGTCAGGAGGTCTCATGGCAGAGCCCGCTGAACACGTCAAAGGAGTAGCTGTGCTTTGTGATGGTGAGCACACAGGGACCAGCAATGGGCGTGTCCTTTGTCTAGGGCTTTAAGTGTATGTTGCAATTTAACTGTATGATGCTTGTGTTGGGATTTCAGCATGTTGCTGTCTCATGCTTCTAAACCAAAATGGCATGTAATGCCAAATATATCAGAGAAGCAAACTCCATGTTAAAGCATGTTAAACCTTCGTTGTGTGAAATATATAAAAGAACTTAGTAAGAGATGGTCGGACTCTGACACCATGAGAGGTTTAGAAATAGTTTAAATGAGAAGTATCATGCATTTTTTATAAATGCATTGTAGCATCTTGATAGCAGATTCTGCCTAGTAATAATACAGTTCTGAGGTATGATGTTGGGGTTTTTTTCATTGCAATGTGGAACCCTGTTCTAGAGCACTAAATTTTTCAGGACTTGAATAAGTAGGAATGGGTTATATAAACTCTTTAAATAGACTGGACTCAGTCATAAACTCAATATTTGTAAATTGACACCAAAGAAAGTAGGACCTTTTGTGAAATACTTGAGAATGAAACAAAGCAATTTTAGACTATTCCTATTTAGTAAGTCAAAATTATTATTCTTACACATATGGAGTGTGTGACCAAATGAAACAGAAACTAAATTATAGATTTCAGGTTGTTGTTGAGATACAATCTAAAGCGATATATTTGAGAGCTCTAAATACTTATCTGAGTTAAGAAAGGCAAGAAATAAAAATAGAGATTGTATCTCCAAAGAGTTACTTCTTTGTACTTTTTCTGTTTCTGTTTTTTTTTTAGTGTCTGTCATCTGAGCTAGACTCCTTACTTGACCAGGAAATATCTAAATGAAATTGGATTTATATCAAATGAACATTCTCTGTCTTTGCCTCTTATCCCAATGTCACAAATGCAACCATAGCTTCACAAGCTTTGTTTAGAAAAGCTGTCACATTAGAGTAGTAACAACAATTACTACTAGTAAGTCACATGACAGTTGTGGAATGTGCTTAAAAATTGACCTGCTGAAAAAAATTTAGTCCTGGTATTAATAAAAACCCCACTCTTCACAAATGGCATTAAGAAGATGTTTGAGAAGTTGCTTCATAAATAAGTCCTTTAACCTGACCATTTGGAACAGTCAGTGACAGAATCTCCTTCTCTCTTTAGTTTCAAATAATATATCAATTGCATCTTTGTTCCCTCATTTCCTCTGTAGAAAATATCTTTAACTACACCTGGAGTACTGCCCATGAATAGTGCACAGGGAAATATTTATGTATGTATTTGTATAAACATATATATATATACCCATGTAGAACAAACCAGCAATTAAAAAATCCACAGTATCCAAATGAACAAGCCCATTATGCTGCTGAGAACTGAGAAGTGACTTTTCAGATAAGCCTAGAGTATTTTTTTCTCCTTTTCCTGAAAAAGCTCATAAATCTTAAGTGGAAATACTCACTATCTCTTTACATGAGCCCTTCTATTTGCTCTAGTTATGAGGTTAATAAAGCTGTCAGCTTAAGACAGACAGACTGACGACCATGGATAGGCAGAAAGTTTCCCCAGCACAACTTGGACCCTTGACCAGGGATCATTTGTAACAGATCTTGATCATCATCTGTCTCCATGGAAGAACTATACTGCAAAGTCTGATGTTTCCACCTCTGAGTAAAGCAATTTGATTTCTTTCCATGACTTCTTCTAAGGCTCAGTCTGTTTGTTTTCCCTGCTGTAGTAAGTTATTTTCTTTATGGCTTCCTCAAGGGCAGCAGTCCAGCACTATAGGGGTTTTTACCTTTTTTTTTTTTTTTCCCCCTCACATGCTAAAGGTTGGCATTGCTAAAAATTACACATGCCTTCATATTAATTAATCTATTAGTATTGGTTAAATGTAGTTATCCCTCTGTAAGTCAATGTGCTGCCAGTTATTATCTGCCAGTGGGCTGCTGTTGTAATGGATATGTATTTGGCTAAAATACCAATCGGCTCCATTATTACTGAGAAAAAAAATAATAACAGCTATAAGTTATCCATATTCTCTGCTTATAAGCAGAAAAAATGGTGTTGCTGAAGAACAGCTGATTTTACCCCATCTGTTCTATCAATTATCTGAAGAAAGGAATGGTAGACACATCCAGAATAAAAAGAAAGTGACATCTAACTCCTGAATAGTCACTGAAAAGGATTTTGCATTTCAGTTGAGCAAAAATTGAATAATCTCAAGCTTTTGTAGCACACCAGAAGAAATGTATTTGTCTAATTGTGTCCTCCAAACACAGCTCTCTGAACTGAAAAATAACTTGAATTAAGTCATTTGACAGAGATGGGTCTACTGTTCTCTAATACTTGCTGCAATATCATAATTGTAATGAAATTTAAGGAGTATAGTTTTTACCCCAAAACTTACTAAATTTACAGGGAGACCCCAAAAGACAAATAAACCAATGTAGTATGAAATATCTCAATAATTTAGCTGTTATTTCTTTTCTTTGAAGCTACACATCAAAAATTAAATCAACATGTATGATAACAAAGATAGTAAGAAAACCAAAGCAGAGCATAACATTTTTAGGGCAGAAGAAAACCAAATTTTACAAATCAATCCTGACCATATCCTGGGTCAGAGATAAATTCCTGCTGAAGATACATGTTCTATTTGAAAAAGGCCAAAGGAGTTCATTAAAAAATTAATGAAGGTGATATTTTAATAACGTTTTCTAAGAAGAAATCAACAGTGGTAGTTTTAGAGATATAATTTCCTTTACCTGCATCAGACTCAGTACCTGAGTATGATCAGGGCACAGTGAGCATAAGCCTGTGAATTGTGATCAGCATGACTGACTGAGAGCCTAGACTTAGCATGTTCCTTTCCCCATGCACTGCTGAACGGGAGAGCAAAATGAACAGTTCCTAGTTTTGACTTGTTCTAGGATCCTCCGGGGCCAGGAGATGGACAGTGATTTTCTACCAGAAGTTGGAGCACAGATGCATTTAATATTCTGGAAGGACCTGCCACTTCTAGCCCTCTTTTCCTTCAAGATTGCCACCTGCTGTGGGGCTGAGCAGAGAATGGTGAAGTTCAGTACAGTAGTGAGTCAGCTGCTCTGTGTTCGAAGAAGAAAAGATGATGTTAAAAGTTTAAGCCAAAGATGAAGTTCATCCTACATCTTTCACAGCACAGCACTCTCTATCTGTGGGTAGGAAAGATCCTGCCCACTTTTCCCTTCATTGCTTTGCACAGCCTTCTCCCTCCCCTTCTCCAGCTGCAGTGGCAACAGGAAGGGGCAATCTTCTCTATTTTTTTCTGTTCTGCTGAGAGCAGCAGCTTAGGAAAGAGAATTTTAGGTCTTCCTAGTTGAGGGAGTGAAAAAAAAGCATCTCCTGCACATCCTTTAGTGGGGCTGACGAGCAGTCTGAGTAAATATGAAGATTTTAGGAGACATTACACAGCATACCTACCTTTTCAACAGTAATCTGTGATCCACCTTACCATGTCAGGGGCAGATAGCAGTGCTGTGCCATAACCATGCAGTACAATACAATATTGTCATACCTCATAGTGGTTAAGCAGATCAAAATCCCTTTAGGATTACAGGATAAGCAGTCGGCTGGAATCTACCTAAAAAAATGTATGTAAATTGTGACTTGCTAAATTGCTACAGCATATCTGTAGTCTGAATCCTTGGTTCATATTGACTGGGGTTTTTTTGACAGGCTTGACAGCAGTGATGAAAATTAAGAGAGTGTATGTGGGAGAGGAGAGAAATCTGTATATAATAAGAATTTTAAAAGAGGAATATTGTGCAAGTTCTATATATCAAATAGCGTAAAGTAAGCAGGCTTTGTGAACATTGAGAAAGTAATAAAGTAGAACACAAAATGTGAAAGCACAATATTTAAAATTGTCAAAGGCTATACTTCAGACAACAAGAATACTTTTTTAGTGATAAATGTAGTGGAGTCAGAATGTTTAGCAGGCTTTGAAAGGGAATTGCAAAATTTTACTCTTATGGCATGGGAATATTATGGATACGAGAGAAAGCAGGGTGAACCAGATGCAGTGTTTGTTATATATATACTGTGGTTGAAAGGGAAGAACAGCATTCATTACTATCACATTGTTTGCAATATTACATAATAGTATGACTTCATCACAAAAGCATAATATCATTACTGTCTGCCATCACTGAGCTGTACCCAAGATCTGATCCAAAGATCACTGAGTATCAATAAAAAGACCTTCAATGACTTCAGTATGCTTAGGATCAGTTAGTACAAAAATTAGGGAATGGCTTATTGTACTCCAACCTCTAATGGCTTATCTAATTAATGCATGTTCTGCTTGTTTGTGAAGCCCTCTTAGAGGTGGTTGCAGGAGCTCGATGACAACCAATACACGTCCTGTGGAAACACCTCTAAGGATGTGACTGAACAACTTCCCTGGGCAGCCTGTTCCAGTGCTTGACCACTCTTTTGGTGAGGATATTTTTCTTAATATCCAGTCTAACCTTTCCCTGGTGCAGCTTGAAGCCATTTCTTCTTGTCCTATTCCTGTTTCTTTGGAGACGAGGCCCACCCCCACCTCATCACAACCCCTTTCAGGTAGTTGTAGAGAGTAATAAGGTCCCCTCTGAGCTTCCTTTTCTCCAGGCTAAACATCCCCAGCTCCCTCAGCCACTCCTCATCATACTTGTGCTCCAGGCCCTTTGCCAGCTTCATTGACCTTCTCTGGACTTCCTCCAGCACCTCAATATCCTTCTTGGGGGTGGGGGGTGGGAGGGCAGACCAAAACTGGACACAGGATTCCAGGTGCAGCCTCACTGGTGCCAAGTCCTTCAAAGGCAGTGCAGACAAAGCCACTGTGTTTAGGGAGAGGAGAGACAGTCACCTGGAGATGAAGCATGCTGTATATCATCTATCCTAATGTGGTCAAAGGATGGTCCTTGGCCCTGTTTTAAAACATGTATCCTCTAAGAATACCCGATTTATCAAAGAACAATCTGTAAGAATATGTTAGCTCGTGATAATATTAAAGAAATTAACTTTATGCTGCAGTTGTAGCATAAGTAGTTAGCAGAGACTGTGTAATGATTAACAGTATAGAGAAAGCACATTGTACTTTCTTGCTTGCCAACGTTAGATTTATTCTACTGCTATGCTATTATGCTATGCACATATGTCTTAGAGAAATGAGAATTGTATAAAACTAGTCGCAAATGAGAGCTCAGCAATGCTGTCAGAAAGTTCTCACCACTGCACAGACATGTACCTTCCCATTGCCTCCAGAAAAGGTTATTACATTTACTGTCACATGGAATGAAAAGCAAGGTGCAGCACTTTAAAATGTTCATATAGGATATTCTTCGGCAGGAAGTACATGAGGTCTGGCTGTACTTTTAAAGACAAAAGGATGCTCAAAAAGGGCTGTAAGAAAGTCTTGAAAGCATGTGGAAATACATGTGCTTTTTACCTGGCATCTTTTGAGAGAATATTTGCAATCTTGTCCTGAGTGAGACAGATGATATACATGATGATATACAGACAGTGTTAGACCTCAGACTGAAATCTACACAGCTACATAATATTGCGGATTTGCATAGAATTTAAGGTTAAAAAAAAAAAAGTATTCTGTTTCTTTACGGATCTTTGAAATTTCCTATTCACATCAGTATGGAACAAAGCCGTTACAAGAGTGCCTTGAAATCTCCTCCAGTTGTTTCAGCAGTTTTATTACACTGCCTGCCATTTTCTTTTTAATCATTTACCATGGAAAAAATATTCTTTATATTCATTAAAAAAATTCTAATATATGTAAACACTATCAGGGATCTAATTTCCTAAGCGGTGAGTTCAGCATGCTGTGAGTTTTAATAAAGCTGTTATAACTGGCTACTTAATTCTCTCAAGTGTATAATTTCTTTCTTTTAAAATGTTAATAGTGACATTTTTATTGTGAAGGCTCTCCTTCTTTAAAGTACTAATATTGTTCTCTATAAAACTGAATTATTTGGTGCTATTTTTTTGTACAGCAACAGTTATGGAGACCGAAAGGTGCATGGCCTGTAAAAGAGCCTGTCTTATCTGGAAGACTCAGGACTTGCTATCCAACATAATGATGGATCAACATAGCCTACCTGTTCAAGGACATCTGCCCACTGTACACTGCTTGCTGACATACCTAATTTTCAGCTAGAAAAATTTCTAACATCCTCACTTCCACATACTGTATTTTCTCTCCTTGAAGAGTTATGGGTATCTAAGATCAGGACCAGGATTCACTTCATCTAGCTAGGAGGAAACACAGAAGTCTCTTACGTAGCAGAGTCCTTAGCATTTAGCCATCTAACGCTGGACTGCAGAGATTTAGGGTTTCATTGACCCTGAACATAATAAACTTTATGAGAAGTTTAGAGAGGCCTAAGCCCTTTCTATAACAAATAAGAAAGTGCAGAACAACTTTTTATTTCAGAAGGCTGTAAAAAGAGGGTGTTGTCCATTCTCTTTTATTCAGAACCGGGGGGAACACCACAAATTTTATGGCCTGCAGAAGAGAGATGAAAGACCAGAATCCAGTGTCCTGCTCTGGATGACAGTGCATAATTCGCCTTTTCTATAGACAGAACATTCTTCTGGGCCCAATGGGTATGTAATTGTTCTGTGCAAAGTTAAACAGTGAGAAAGACAGATGAAAGAGAGCAATAAGGTCCCATCACACAGTAGTTTGTAGCAAGGTTTCACAGCTACACTGCATGGGAGAGCACATAGAGGACCCAGACTCCCAGAGCAGTGTTCCAGATACCAGGATGGGTCGGCATGACTCCATTTTTGTCCAGATATGTAAGACCTGCTTTCTAAAAGCAATGTATGGTCAGAACACCAGGATTCTGAGTCACTTTTATGTCCAACTGATTAGTCCTCTACATACATGTCTAACAACACCCTGCTGTTGCACCATCTGCTCTGATCCCAGCTCTAAAGCTCTCATATCCATTTCCAACCCCTCTGGCTATCAGAAGCCATACCAGTCCTTGCCACTCTGCAGTGCATCCAACTGAACCCTGTTTTCCAACTTCATGCTATTACTTCACCATTTCCAAGCCTCAAGGGTCCTTTATTATTCTTTATCACATACTCCTACCTTCATAGCCTCCTCTTCCATTTTACACATCCAAAATTCTAGTTTTGTAACCCTTCCAACCTTCCTCTCATGTATCAGCAAGTTCCTTCTCTTCATCTCAAGCCTCCTGCCCCATAATTCCATGCAGAAGTGCAGGTGTCAGTTGGTGGAGACAGTTGCTGCACTGGGTTTTGCTGACATTTGTGGGAATTGGCAGCTGCTGTACTTGAGAGGGAAAATTACAGGAATAACTTGCTGAAGGAAAATAAATTATTATGCATTAAACTCTCCATGACAGTGACCCTGGCTCACATTATTTCCTCATGGTGAACCAAAGATGGCTTGTTTCTTTTTAAAAGCGTATCACATTTGCGCTGGGATAGGAACGTTCCCCTGAGCAGTTACTATGATATATTTTCTTCATGTGTCCATACAGCTTTCTTTATTGTCAAGCCAAATCATCACACACTACATGACTGGTAAACTTGTAATATCAGGTACCACTTGATCTTAGCACTTCACTTCCTGTTCGCTGCCCATTACCAGGGATGATGTCAAGAGAAGAAACTGGAATAATTTGCAGAGACTAAAACAATTCCAACAACCAGAAGAACGGTGTCGATTATGACTAAGGTGTGATACGGAAAAGAAATGGCTTAAGAGCATGTGAAGCAGTTTGCAGAGTTGATGTAAACTACCCATGCAGTTGTACACATAAGTGTAATTCTGGTACTAATGGCCAGCTGAGCCCTGAGAAGCTAGAGTTTGTACTTGAGCAGCTGAAATGGCAGTCAATAACAACTTGTGCACCTATACAATAAGATTTCCTGTATTTAAATTCTGAATTTCATGATAATTAAAAACAAAAAACCTGAAACCTGGAAATGTTTATAAAAATTCTCTTTCCAATGAAATCCATTAGAGAACAATCAATTTCAGTGGTGTTTTCTGGCACCAGCTATTGACAGTGATCCAGAGTAGAAATATGAGGGTTTGTTTATTTTTTTTACTAGTTCTTGCCCACTTACCAGGGTTTCCTTAAAGAATTACGTGGAAAGGCCACTATCATTGTGGAGTAACTGGTTGCAGTCAAAATTTAACCTCAGATATCAATAATCTTTACACACTTTTTATTGATTTCAGGCTACATTCTCATTTGTTAAGATGAATACTGTCTTAGTCTTTAAGCAGTAGCTGCAAAATACATACAGATTGATGTGGCTAGGTATAAAATTATCTTCCCAAATACAGACTGTGTTCGTGTTGTTATGTGGCGGTTCACTAAAAGTGCCATTCATATCTATAGTTTTGGAATAAACGTCTTGGTTTTAGACAAGACAAGAAGGACATTCTTCGTACAATGTCTTAAGTGTCAGTCTACAGAAAATTTCGTAACTGTTTACCTTCATTGAAAGCAGAGACAATTGGCATTTCATATAAAAGTGGATAAAAGGCTGTGCTAGTTTTGGCTGGGGTAAGGTTAATTTAGTTAGAATTATACACAAATATCAGTTTCTAAAATATGAAGATGGAAACAGCAAAAGAAATTGCATCTCATATAACCTAAAACCCTCAGAAACCTCTATAACTTTCTTAAAGCTCATGCACAAATTGAGTTCGGATTTATTATAGTTTTGTACATCACAGAAGCCACAAAATTCAGATGGACTTGCTTTCTTTTGATCTAAAATGATAAAATTGATGATGACTCATATAGATGAACTGTAATTTTTCTCACTCAGCATTGAGAATTCAGAACTATCCAACTGATATAAAAGTTAGGTTTCCAGCATAGATGAAATGCTATCAAGTATAAAATAAGCAAACAAATGCAAACACATTTTGTTTGTGTGGTAATTAAAATCTGAGACTGAACCTTCTGGGGTCCCAGAATTAGGGCAGGAATTAAAGGATATATATATAGCCTACTTGGGGATAGTGAGATGAAGAAATTCCAGGTGAAATCACAACTGGAAGGCAACCGGTGGCTTCCCAGATGATTTACTGTGGAATAGTGGTGGGTTTGCTGTGCAGCTGGATCCTCAAGGGGTCTTCTGCTTGCTGGCTTCCTTCCTTATCCTGCTAAGGATTTACTGAGCAACCTCTATTCCAGCTCTGTCCAGCTGCCATCATGTCCACACAGTCTTGGCATAGGGAATGCTCTTGAATTTTTCACAAAGTCACAAAGCCTGTCAGCCACCACTAAGCCTTTCTGTCATAGAAGAATGGAAATAGCCTACCTAAAGTTCAGTTCAGCTGGAAATTGACTAATCCTTCCAAAGGATTGGATGCAAGCTTTTTTCCCTTAGGTTTTCTAAGACTTTTCACAATGCATATTGTAACAAACACTAAATTTTTCAACTAAACCTCTGTTGGTAAATTTAAAGTATTCTTTATTTCTCCTTAAAATACATTATGTGCTCTGCAGATATCAGAGGTTGAATTATACAGAATGCCTGTATTTCCAGTCATAGTCTCAAGGCAACATCAAACTCCCATGAACTCAGAAGTCATCAGGTTTCATGACAGCACATGATTTAGCTCTCAGCTTCCTAAAGTTTTCTGATTGTTCCCTTCTAGTCAGACAGGGATGCTTTCTGGTCGTGGTGAGTTGACCTTGGCAGGCTGCCAGTCACCCATCCAGCAGAACTTTCACTCCCCCTACTCAATAGGATGTGGAAAAAAATAGATGGAAATAACTCTTGTATTGAGACAAGGACAGGGAGATCACTCACCAGTTATCACAAGCAAAATGGGCAACTTGGGAGAGATTAATTTAATTTATTGCCAAATAAAATAGAATTGGATACTGACAAAGAAAGAAAAAAGCTACAATGGCCTCTCCCCTTTTTTTCAGGGTCAACTTTGCTCCTTCATCCCCGACTTCTCTTTCTTCCCCACAGCCCTGAACAGCACAAGAGGATGGCAAATGAGGGCTGCATTCAGTCTATAACTGTTCCTCTCTGCCACTCCTTCCTCCTCACACTGTCCCCCTGCTCCAGAGTGGAGTCCTTCCCATGGGCTGCAGCCCTTTGGGATACATCTGCTCCAGTGTGGGCTCTCCATGGGCCACAGTTCCTTCAGGAAACATCCACCTGCGTGGGGTCATCCAGGAGCTGCATGGTGGTTATCTGCTCCAGCATGGTCCTCTCCATGGACTGCAGGGAAAGACCTGCTCTGCTGTGGTTTCCAGGGGTGCAAGGGAGTCTCTGCTCAGGCACTTGGCAAACCTATTCCCATTCCTTCAGCTCTCCCCTCAGGGCTCTTTCTCTCACATTTTTCCTCACCCCTCACTGCCAGGCAGCATTTTACCCTTTTAAAAATACCTTTTCCTCAAGGCACCACCAGCCACATTGGCTGCAGGGCCCAGCCATGCCATGAGTTGGGGCCATTGGAGACAGCTGCAGTGGGCTGTGTCCCACATGGAGCAGCCCCAGGCACTCACCACAAAGGCCCCTAAAGCCCTGTCCTGCCAGCACCTGGACACCTGCACCCTGTACAGTTTTCCGATTTCTTTCCAATTCTCTGGTCTTACTGTGTTTTTAACTTGCATGTTATAGCCCAAGTAGCCTACAATCCATAAGTAAAACTCAAAATTACCCGCAGTTGATAAATTCAAAGTAAGTTACCTTAATATAGGTATTAAATAACTTATGCAGCTCCTATATAAGAGCCTAATAAAGTTCAAATATGATCTGAAAAGTCAAATTCAAAAGCTTTCTTAGAAGCTGGTACCAGAGATGTTTGTGTTATGTTTGATGTTCATGTTTTTGTCATAGTCTGGCACACAACTGAGAAAAGATTTAACATGTGAGGAAAAAAATGGATTGTCCTGCAGATCTGCAGAATTTTGTAATTATGCCATAGGTATTTTGTAAAACCAATCTCAGAATTTTTTACCCATGTGGTTGTGTACTACCTGAAAAATTAAGCACAGCTTAAAAGTGGCTCAGATAAGATACTGCCGTCATGAAGGGAGAGTTGATAAACTACAGTGACAATTGCTCTGCTAAAACCCTGAAAAGCCAAAACACCCCAAAAGCAGTGAAAACAAGTGATTGAATTCTGCTTGAAATGTTTTTATGTTGTTTTCCAAGGACTTGAATGAAAAGCCGTGCTTCTCTCCCACGGTAAGATAAATAATAAATAGACTTCTGCGTTTGAGCCCAACAACTGAAAAAGTTCAAGGGCAGAGAGAAGGAAAGTGAAAGAAAGGAAGAAGAGATCCAGGACGACATTATACAGACAAATGGAAAAACAAATGTTTATGGGGCGGAATGGTGGCTGGCTTTCTCTTATCCAGAGAGATCTTTCAAGAATATATCTACTTATATTTTGCAATCTGACTTATTATGAGTACCTCACATAGGCATTTTCATAATTAGCATCTCACAATATCAGCCACAGTCATTAGTCTGGTGTTGTATTGGGCTGTGAAACCTTTTGCTTCAAGTAAAGGCGAACTTTTACTTCAGATACGCTTTTCATGGTGACAGTGTTCATTTCTGCCAGGATTGAGCCTGTGTGATCTTTTGGGAACAGAGCTTGGGGTGAGGGGTGTTGAAATAGATAGTTCAAAATCAAAGGATGGTTTGGCCACAGCTGCAGCTGCCACATATTTGCACTTCCATCATGTGGGCTTTGGCTTTAATGGAAACATGATGATCTGAATGAGTATAACAACTCTTCAAACATAAATTGATACAACTCTCCTATGCAATTCTACATTATGAGGTGATCAATAAAACTTGATGCTGTTCTGTAAACACATAGCAGTACACTGTGCCTTTTCTACTATTGCCTAAGAAACAGAGCAAAACTCTGAAGTTGTGCCATTTGCTTTCTGTGAGTTCATATGCTGTGTTATTAATAAATATTCAATTAGTAAAGCAAATGTTCAGTCTGATATCATTTAAGATTTGGTGTTTATTTGTAAACATCAGGAGGTTAGCCTTCTCTTTGCTTCTCCTCCACACCTCCTCAGCACTTCAATTCAGCTGGGGAACCACAGCAATGCACCAGATTCACAGCTCTTCACCAAGCACTGGATTTTCATTATCTTCCTCCTGGAAATACAGCTCCCTGAGGAGCAGAACATGGCAAAATTCCCTGTAGAGAAATGACGCCTATCAGATACAGAAGCACAGACATTTACTCTCTATTGAGTGTATCTACCTTGTTACTTGAGTTTGGATCAATATTGCAACCCTGGAGTGCATCTCCCAGTCCTTCTTAATGGTCACGCTTTGATTCACAGCATAGAAGGGTCCCTGAGCAGACAAATTTGATTCCTTTTGCATAAAACTAAACTGGAAGGTGCAGACCAGATGCCAATAGGGTGTGGTGCTCATGTGACCAACTTTAACCTGGCTGAAGGAAGACATCCTCAAATGCATATTACAAGGATGGAAGGTCCTCAGAACTGGCTGCTTTACAGATCTGCTCTTGCTGTCTGCAATGGGCTGCCCAGGGAGGTGAAGGATTCTCCGTCCCTGGGGGTATTGAAGAAGAGACTGGATGTAGCACTTAGTGCCATAGTCTAGTAAGTGTGGTAGTAGTGAATCAAGGATTGGACTTGATGATCTCAGAGGTCCTTTCCAACCCATCTGATTCTATGATTCTATGATTCTATGATTCTATGATTCTATGATTCTATGAATGCCTGCTAATGCAAATATAGTCTTTGTGACCTTGCTTGACCTTGGCAATTCACTGTCAAGTTTTTCTCTCTCCAGCTAAACATGTGGCTTTGAGAAATTGTGGGCTCTGTGAAGGGAGCAGGTACACTGTGCACAGTCAGTTCTGGGCACATCTCCCATCAACCAATGAATATTCTGGTGATTTGAATGGGAAAAGGAGTAGCTGGTTGATCAGCATCTCTCCCTCTTCCATGGGCAATGCTGTCTTGAAATGCTGGAACATCATAAGAATGGGGTTTTTTGGCATTTTAAAAGGTTTTTCCAGTTTTTCAAGTCGGACAAAACAAATTACATGTGGAAAGTGCCAAGGACTGGCAGTTGGTAACTTGCCCTTTTCTGGTTCTTATAAAGCCGAAAAAAAAGGATCCTAGCTTTTTGACTCAAGACCAATCCTGGCGCCAAACAATAAATCATGGAGAAACCACAGTTTCTTAAATACTTCTAGAAGCCATTTTATAATAGAAGAATGTTACTTGTCTTAAATAAAGGTTCACTACTTCTTGCCTTACCATGAAGAGTTTAAAATAACACAACAGAGCTTGCAGTTTCACTTCAAAAGAAAATGTTGCTATGCTGAACGAAAAATTGGAACATTGTTACCCAAAATAAATCAGTATACCAAAGTTAGGAGCAACTGAAGGGTGGTGGGAAGATGCTGCAATAGAAGTTGCATTTCTTTGCTATTTAGAATTGTCTTTGTCACGGCTTTAAATGGATCATAAATGAAGCAAACTCTAAGCACTGGATTTTTAAGAAGAATTTGACAACTATTGACATTTAGACATCAAAATAAGATGACAGGTTTTCCAGAGAGCCTAAATCTGGAAACTGCTGGATGATGGGCTCTCTGGAGCATAAGGCTCCTCTAGGTTTCAGGGTGTTTAGAGACTTTAGTAAAATATTGCCAAACATGTGCTAGACTGAGGACTTACCCAAACTTCCAGATGTCATTCTTAAATTTCCTTGTACCTGTACTCTCGCAAGATCAACTTTTCTGAAGTAGTTTGTGTATTAATATGCAGAATATATGCAGTAGCTGCATGTACAAACAGTACTTAGTAGATGCCGGTCTGGATCTAGCCAGGACATTGTTAGGAGCAGCACAGTATCTCCAAATGCAGCAGGTTTATTCCTAGATGAGACTGGCCTTTTGTATCTTATGAGTAAGTGAATTTATAAATAAGTATTGGAGCCTACGCAAGACAAATACCTATTCTTATATCATCATAGTAAATTTTTCTTAATTTCATATTAAATTTCTTTGTCTAATTGCATTTCTGTAATATTAAAAAGATTATCTATTCTTTAACAAAACTCTCCATATATTTCATTAGCCAGATAACTCAAACTGATAATAATACATTTGAAATAGCAACATCATGCTGTTGTAGTGCTGGATTACTTTATTTCTTTCTCTTATTGGAAAAATGTCTTTTAAACATTAGAAATATATGTTCATTTGCCTAACCATAAAAATAAGAAAGTTTTGAACCAAAAATAAAAATTAGTTTATGAAGAATTTATCTCACTTCTAATCCTTTCTTGAGAAGGCACCTTGCACATCATTCCTCCAAGACAGTGTAACTTAACAGGAGCCTTTTTCTATTTCTCTTACAATAGTCTTTAGAAAATGGAAGCAAATCATCTGTATTGTTTTCTTCTTAGATGTCCAAGTGCATATGACAGAATTAGATGGGATTGTTAGCTGTGTATCATAGATATTTGTAATCTGCTTTTTAACTCAACATAGAAATACTTAAGGGAAACAGATGTTTTTTCAAATGGGTAGCTGTATCATCTTTTTGAAAAACAGAAAGCCAAATCCTCATGCATGTTGGTTGGGGAAGATTTTTCAAATTGAAACCTTTTAATCTTAAAATACTGTAGAAGAAAACCTGCCACCAAGACAGTGATATTTTAGAAGAGTTTATTGCCTACAGGAGTCAGTTTGCAAATAACAAACATGTACAGCAATAGTTTTCTAATAAAATATATGCTCACATGCGCTAGTACTGTTCATCATCACTATGACTACAATGTTCCTCACAGTTCAGCATCTTTCATTTCAATTGTACACTAAAATAAATCAGAGATGTGACAAATTGGGTTGTCTGAACCTGTGGCTCTGGTAAGCACCAGCTGCAGTGCTTCTTGCCGTGTCAGCCTTGCCATGGGCAGTGATTCAGATGAGTGGAGAAGTCAGTAAAGCTACCTGTCAAGGAGCTTTCAGATTCTTCCCAACTCCAAAATCGAAGGCCTGTGAGGCAGATGAGGTTCCCTTTTCCTTCCCTGCCCACCATCTGCCTTGCAGAGAGGGTTTTCAGGAAGGCAGTGGAGGATGTGCCTCTGACAACTCTGGGTACTGCATGTTCCCAGAAGGCAAATAGAAGTTGGATTTTGATCCTGCCTCGTGGTGCATAGTGACAGGAGAAGGACACCAAATCTACCTCTGAGACATATGCACTGATTTTTTGGAGGGGATTTTCTTGGTAGCAAGCCTGTTGTTTTCACAATTGTGAGTGGATGAGCAGCACAACCTCAGCATATGTGTCTTGCCCTGGAAGAGGAAGTGGAGACCAGGACAAAAAACCCCATCCTGATAGTGTGTGATACCTATGTATGATGAGGCTATGAAAAATGCATGTGTACACTCGAGGGCAAATTCAAAGCACCTTGTTTTTTAGTGTGAGAACAGTTTAACCATTTTCTCTTCAGTTACACTGATTGGATTTGGCTTTGAGCTCATCCAGCAGCAGCTATGCCAGAGAAACTGTGATATTGTAGAACATAAGGAGACTTTAACAGCCTTTTCACCATTTGTTCCCAGGGATAGATTCTTGCTAAAAGTGGGTATAATGTGAAAAGATGGTATATACAGGAAGCTATTTCAAGCAAGAGTCCTTATCTCCAGCGGTGCATGCCAGGTGGAACCAATACACCTAATACATCCATCTGGAAAACATACTTTCCTGCATGCTAAAATGTATTTCAAAAGTAACATACATAAGTAATATAGATGTTGTACATTTCAAAAACCTTAAGTGACAGAGATAAAAATGGAATTAAAAAAAAAAAAGTGATATATTTCTTCTTGTTCAATTTAAAACATTATGCTGAGTAAACATAAACATTTCTTATTCCAAGAACGGAGGCTTAAAAGCAGATGAGATGTTACCATCATTACTACAAATTCACTCAGACATTCTTTTAAAAGTGAGTTATCTCAGTGATACTTGTTACTAATGAATACAAGACTTTAAAAAATGCTCCATGAAATTCAACTCAACTATCAAAAGCGCGTTATCTCTCACCTCCCCTCAGCCATCATGTGAAAGTTCATTGTGTGCAGATTGAAATTCAGAACACAGTTCAGAACCAGTTCTCTTTCCTTTGGTAGCAATCCTATTGTCAAGCTCCACACGACATTCAGAATCATGTTGTGCTATTCCAGAAGGAATATAAATATCCAGAGCTGTGTCAACAATAAGTTCACTAAAGACCATGCTGATAGGCATAGAAAGTGCTTTGGTAAAATACGTCTTTTTAGAGCAATCTGCAGTTTTTGTGGCTCCAATGCAATTCCATTTCTCCCTTTGTAAAAGCAAGGAGTGCAGCAAGTTCAGGATCTTATGAAGTAAAACCCCTTTCATCACCTCGACCATCAGCATAGCATACATGACTTGATGAAGAACAAAGGGATTAATGTTATTCTGAAAGTTAACTATGACTCACATTGGTATCCACAACGTCTTTCGGGGAGGGAGGAAATAATCAAATGTAAATAACATTTCGTTGCATCTCTTGGGGCTGCACGATAGTCATATAATTTCTCTCTGTGCAAGATGGAGTGCACCTCTCTTAATAGTTTTAGCTTTCATATTGATTGATATATTTCAGCCAATTTAGCCTGCTCCCTACTTACAAGCAATTAGTGCCACTTCCCGACACAAAACACATATCCTTGGGAAGGGAGAAGGACTTACTTGAACCTTACAAGCTTAGAAGCATCCTGTGATACAGACAAAAGTGTCACTTTTAAAAATTGTGTGCAACTGATACTGTACTGCAATACCTAGTGAATCTGCACCCTAATGCTGCCCATATTTTCTACAAAATAAGCCCAACCATTAAATATAGAGCAATACTGTTTCAAGAGCATATGCAGATGCTTATGTTGGATGTGTTTACACCATCCATGTGCCTTGAAAAGGAAAAGGTGGGACCCCCACACTCCAGTGGAGAAACTGGGATATGTTAGGAGACAGTAGGGACTCCAATATTTTGGTGGATTGGCAACGAGGTTTCGTCCCTACAACAGTCATTTGTGCCCATGTCGGGTGGCAGAGCACTCCACAGAGGGAAAGCCCTCCAGCCTGCTGATGGCCTGGGAAGTTTGGATAGCAGTGCCCGGCCACTGCAACCCAGCAGAGCTGTGGTGGGAGTATCCCACAGAAGGAGCTCGGTCTTTAGACAGAAAGTACTTTTAATCTGTTAGAAACAGGTGGTCTTCAAACAAATGAATGCTTATCTCAGTATATCCGTCTAGGGGAAGAGGCACAACATTTCTTGAGTGGAAGCTAGGACAGGAGACACTGATGCATACTAACAAATCATGTAATTACAGTAAGTCAAGTGATCTGCCTTATCTGCAAACATTTCTATTCACCCCCTACCTTTCCAAGTGGAAAATCCACTATTGATACGAAGGGGCTACTTATTAAATCATTCTGTCAAAAAGATTGAAGCTGAATTCAGACCTTTATTACAGTTGTGTAAGTGATTGATGGAAATGCTTTTTACAGCTACCTTTAAAAAAAAAATGGGCAAGCCATTGTGAAATCATCCTAATTCACTACAAAAGCATTATTATGCATGAACCAAAAGTGCCATATTTCCAGTTGTACTCTATTCAAGGTGCACCAGCTGTCACTTTTCAGATGGTGTGACAGCTCACTCAATGGGTCATAGTCTTATCTTGAAAACTTACAGCAGACAGACAGAAACACATGGAGCAAGATAGCTGATGCTCTGGACAATCTAAATCCTTAATAGTCTCATATTTCTGGGCACAAATGTAATCATATTAGACAAGTTCCTCTGGAAATATATTCATTTGGCTTTATTATCCACCAAAGGAGATTTCACAAGGTTCTGGAAATCCAATAAACCTCCCATTTATAAGTAATGGCTTGCAAATACTTAGAAATATGCTCCATTGGAAAAAGCATATTACTATGTTAATGGACACATACTGAGCTTCCGTGAGATTCAAAACTTCTTTCTGAATTTTTGTGGAAAAACAAGATAAGAATATATCATCATTTAAGAATGTCATTATTCTAAACCATAATATCATACTAACCTGAATGTGCATAAGGTTAGAGTTGGCACCTGGTCTAATTCTTCTTCTATATGCCACACTGTGTAAGTTAAAAAATTATGTAGTTTCTCTTTCTCCTTGACAGTTGTGTTTTTGTAAGTGTATAGCTACATATTAACACAATGATAATGTAATAGCTTTTGAGCTTATAAGCATTATATATAATGTGAATCAAGAACAATGTAATCTGTCTGTGTTGTGTAAACATTAAAATAACTAAGAAAATGAAGTTTGGTAATGATACAAGTGTGAGAAATACAGCTATTCATAACAAAGCATACGGCTATGCTTTAGAAGGCTAATTGTATAATGATAGAAATCAACGTACAGCATGATGAAAACGGTTAATAACCTTTGAAAAGTTATGCAAACCTAGAGTATGAGAACAGCAGAAGGCTGTAGAAAATCAGACTAGGAAATGCAATGAAATATAGCAATAAAGAAATGCTTATGTAATTCTGAATTACACATTGCCAGGGCATGGGGAAGTAATAGTCCCTTTCTGTATGACTTAGTGGGCTGACAAACTGTATGCTGCATCCACTTGGGTGCTTCTGTAACAATAATTAAAACAAAATAAAATTGACACTGCAGAGGTCCTTGGCAAAAATGTTTGAGAACGTTTTACTATGTAATGTACTACTAAAACCAGTCATTGGAGACAATTAAACGTCACATAAAACATGTCATTCTTTAATCTTCTTTTGCATTTTGATTAAGAATTGCAGATAACCATGTGAAGAGTATTCTCAAAGCAAGGGGCATGATTGGCAAGAGCCCTAGTACTCGTTAGCTGAAGATTACACTTAGAACAAACTGAACACCCATTTGATTCAGAATACAAAGAGCTGTTATGGCAATGGAGATTAAGTTCAATGACATATACTAAAAGCAGGATTGAAAAATTGTCATGATTTTATGAACACAATGGAAGAACTGCACAACTGAGTGAGATGTGACCTTCTTGGTATACCTAGGCACAAAGAGATTACTATGCTGGGAATTAGCTGCAGTCTAAACACAGTTCACTAACAAACAATTGAAACAATCTGATCAATAAGTGACAAAAGCGTTTATCAGCATCTGGAAATCCTTTTTACCAAGCAGTTAGTCTGGCAGTACTTGAATAAGAGAAAGATGTCAACAAATTAGAAGAAACTGAGAAAAGGTAACAAACTGATTAATGTACTAAAGCATTGATTAATGAGAAAAGATAAAAGACCTAAATATGTGAAAGTGTTAAATGACAGCTCATAACTTATTATAAAAGCCAAGAAAGGAGAAAAATAGTTTTGAATGGATGCATGAGAATGACTAATGTGGGCAAACATATTTGTGCCAGCCTTCAGAATGTTTCGAAGCTTCCACTACTGTTCCTGCCACCACTCTGAATAAAAGTCAACAGAAGGCGTTAGTGTTGGGAGGAACCAAAATGCACTGGAGAAGCACATATTTGGAACTGGGTTCTGAAAGGTAAGGATTTTGTTTTGCAATTGCTGCAGAAGCCTTTGTCTCCTGTGGCTGCTGGTAGAAAAACAGAAATCTCGCAGTGTCCTGGTTTTACCAACAGCAAAGTGGGCTCAGTGATATCTCTTGATTCATGAGGACATTGTGACAGGAGATTCAATGAGAAGAAATGTATCTCTAGCTTGGTTCTTAAAAATCATCCTATTGACCCAAATGGCCTTTTAGTCTTGTCTTTCTACTGAATAAAGATAGTCTGGGAAAGAAGACACAAAACAAGTGCAAGAAGAGAAACAGATATGGCACATGTTGAATGGAAAAGGGGAAAGCAGAAAATGTAGGGAAACAGCTGAAAAATTAAAAAAAAAAAAATAGAAGGAGGGGAATAGAGAAGAACTACAGAAGTGGAGTAGAAAATGCAAAACAGAGTGGCATAAAACAAGAGAGAAAGCTCTCATCTTCCCAACAACGACTAGCCTGAACATGTTTCTGCTTCAAAAATTGGTGAGGCATTTAGGCAGCTTTATGCACTGGAAAAAGACACGGCTTAAGAGGGCAGCAGGGTATCATTGAAATGGCCACTGCCTCACTGCCTGTGTTGCTTGCCCCAGAGACACAACGAAGTTATATTGGTGGGGAGAGGGCCAAAGTAGTAGTCAGCTTCCTCTTTCCTGTCTCCTAGAGCAGCAGCATCAAGCCCGGCTTTTACTGAGCTCTTGTCCTCACTTTGTTCTCATTACTGTGCCAGCAAATTCAGTTTGGCCTAAACTGTCTTTTTTTTTTTTTTTTCCATAGCTTTGAGTGGGGTTAAATACTTGAATCACTTGATCAAGCTTCCGGACTAGAAGTTAGACATGTGAAACTTCAACAAAGAACAAGTATTGATCTGAGACTGGTGCCACATTATTTAGTCCTGGACTGAAAGGAGCAAGAGAGTACTGTGCTAAACACTCTTCCTGTTCAGCCAAAAGCCTTCCAGGCAAGAAAACTTCTCCACAATTATGTTTGCATGGGTAAGTGCAGCAAGAAAACCCTCTGCAGGGACTGTTGGATAGACTTCCAAATCCTGCACAGTGACCTTTCTGTAAATCCTGGGCCATGCTTCATATTGCTGAAGCACTCAGCAATAACACAGAAGACACACTGTGGTACTGAAAAAATTTTTTTAATTAAAAACAAAGTTTAGATAATGAACTATTTATGAAACTAAATTACATAGCCAGTGGCATCTGATCCTTTCCTGGGTTTGCACTTATTTTGTTCTATCAGAATACAGTGGGACTGTATACTAAAGATCCTTATTCACTTTATCCAAGTTGCAAATACTGAGGGTGGCAGGTTTAGGTACCTGTCATTTGAGATTTTGAGCACAGGAGATGAATAAAAAACAATGGGGACAGATAAATAAGTTCAACTATTGGAAAAACTGAGTATTGTTGATCAAGTAACAAAAGTGAAATGGTTTATATGACAGAACTGAGCCTTCTGTTGAGGCTGATTCTACATTTTTCTAGACAACAACATCTTTTGTTCAGGACCAGAGGCAATGGGCACAAAGTGGAACACAGGAGGTCCTCTCTGAAATCAGGAAACCTTTTCACTGTGAGGGTGACTGAGCACTGGCACAGGTTGCTCAGGGAGGTTGAGGAGTCTCCATCCTTGGAGATATTCAAAAACCATCTGGACACAGTTATGGGCAATTGGGTCTAGGTGGCCCTGCCTGAGCAGGGTGGGTTGGACCAGACGACCTTCAGAGGTCCCTTCCAGCCTCAACCTTTTTATGTTTCTTTGATTCTGTGAACCCTGTTCCAGTTTATACTCTTGATATTTTTGATACTTTCTTCATAACTACAGGAGTTGGAAACAGGATTTTTGGGGGTAAAAATGAAAGTTGATACTAATAAGTACAAATCTGTGATGAAATACCTGGCGAGAGCAGGATTCTACTGTCTGATGCATAGGGCCACAGGGGCCTCCAAACAACACTTTAATGGTTTCTCTAAATTATAGATCTCCGCTCTCCATTTTGTTCTCTTAGATAAAATAAAACAGTGCTTTCACAATTAAGCGTATCTGTACTGTATCCAGATCTCTGTCAAATGAAATCACTCTCACTGGTCTGGCAGATCCTCTCTGTTCTTTCATATTCCCTGCTTCCCTTTGGTTGCACATTTTAATTTCTGCAATTACTGGAGAAAAATAAGGTGTGTGGGGGGATGGTGGGCAGAAACTGTGTGTATACCAGAAAGGGACTAAAAAACTGCTGGTGGTATTCAAGAACTCACCAAGGATGCCAATTTTCAACAATCTGTAGAGCTTCCTACTTTCACAGAAGTGCAGTTGGAGGTGAGCAGAAGTGAAATTTTGGATAATTACAATAAAGCTACATTTACTTGCCAAAGATGGAAGTTACCAAATGTGGCAAAGTTTAGTGTGATCTCAAAGACATACAAGATCTGTCATTTTGTAGGTGTGGCATTCCCTCCCTCTGCAACAATTTGCACTGCAGAAGCAGCTCGTTCAAATTCTCAATTCTTTTGCTTTTTAAGCTGGCAGGAAAGTGTTTAGGGCTTT